>JAQGAO010006701.1:0-11995 GCA_034697705.1 Ommatoiulus sabulosus | reverse complement strand
CAAAATTCAGTTCTGGATAATTAATTTTCAATTCTTTTCGTTAACAACCGAACCGATTAATTCTCAATTCAAAAACCAATATCAAAATGAAATACCAGTTCAACCCTAATCCAAATTCAAAATTATCGTTAGGATCCTGGTTCAGAATTTCAATCCCAATTAAGTTAATTTCGTTATTCAATTCAATTCAGTTTTTTAAGCAAATTTCAAAAATTCCCAAAATATTAAAATCTCAAAATTCTCATTCAATTTGCCTGAGAATCCTATCTCAAACTCCAACAATGCATTTCGATTTAAATAACTCAATTCATTAACCTCCAATTGATCCGAAATATTCGTTTCCGAAGAACAACAAAATATCTAAATAGGAATCCCGAAATTCAACCAACAAATCCAATTTTCAAAATCTCGCAATATCCCAATTCCAAAATTTATATACCTAACTCGGATCAAAAATGTTTGTCCAAAATCATTCGATTTAATTCAATCAAAATGAGAATGGGATGGGCAATGTGAATAAGCAATTAGCAAATGCCGATATGCGATATGCGCACTAGGGAAATGTTCATACGAGCGCCTCGTATAAATCTTCAAAAACGCATTTTTATAAATTAAAAATTCAGTGCGCGCAATTAAATATTCAACAAGGAGCACGTTTATTACACTTGGACACTTTTAGGCTAATCAATTTTAAATCAAAAATGGTGCGAGATTTCTCAATTCAAGCGCTCAAGCAATTAACTATCGTACGTCAAGAATGTAAAATGCGTGAAATAAAATTTGCTTATTTTAAATCAATTTAAGCGCCGTGCAGTTGTTTTCTGTAAAAACAAAATTAAACAAAAGCGCAGTACGCACGTTAAAAATCTTGTAAAATCAAAATAGGTTGATTTTCAGTGAAAAAGATACGTAACCTGTTAGGGCGTGATTTATTTATTTTTTTGAAAATTTATTTATTCTAATTTAATTGATTTAATAAATTCTCATTTATTTATTTATTGGTAATGATTATTCCTTAATTCACCGAGCAACTGATCAATTCTCGGAGTTCAATCGATTGTTCTATGAATTTCTATTATTTTATTTATTAACTTATAATTTATTCTTTAATTTATTGATTAATTTATTAATTCTCCAAAATGTTCAAATTTCCGTAAGCGCAAAATTTTCCCCCCAGGCACCTTAGTATCCTATGCACTGTAAGCGTAAGATGCGCGCTTATGCTTACTCCTTAAAAACACAATTTCGCTAATCTGAGCAAATCCGTCCTTACGCTTACTCTTATGCTTACTGCCAAAAATGCGCGTGAATTTCCAATAAATCCCGCCAATATGCGCGCGTTGGAAATAAAGGCAAAGTGCGTGATACAAACAATTTTCGTTTAAAATTGTGATATTTGTAAAATTGTGATTTTCGTAAAAATAAATGAGTAGTATTTGAATATTTTATTATTTTCTTAATTTAATTAATATTGTTTTAGGTTTGAATTAATAAGTCCAACAGGTATACCAAATGCGTTTGGCACAAATCGAAATATAGCAGTGTAATTTATATTTTCGGAAAGATATGGAGTACAGCTTCCTTGTGGAACTACTCAAAAAGGTGCTGCCAAAATATGTGCGTTTAGAAACAAATGAGCGCAAAAAGAGCGATCCAGCAAACAACAATTTTCTCCTTTTTAAACAATTTTTCCAGCCTCTTTTAAATGACTTTAAAATCTTACTTTTTATTTTTTCCGATTCTAGTTTTCTTTTCTTCTCACTGTCCTTTGTTGCCATTGTCTGCACTGCAATCCTGGTCGAGATCTGCTTCGGTTAAAATCGGTTTTTCTTTAATTTTTCCACTGTCGCTGTCCCCAGGTAACATTAACGATCTTCGATCTTCGATAGTTCGTTGTGATTTCTTTACAAAACGTTCCTTGAAAATCGATGTTGATTCACTCGCTTCGGGCAATTTCCTTGTAGCATACAGTTCAAGATCCTGGATCCTTGGTTCCTTGTAGTACGTTTCAGCAATATGGTAAGTATAAAAGAAATACTTGTGGTTAGAAGTGTTTTGAAGTGACCAAATTTTCGTTTTAAGTCAGTTGTATCAACTGACTGACTCGGGAGATAACTTTTACAGTTTTTTCGTTTCCAAATTGGTTTCTATCTAAATTTCAAGTTTAGATAGTAGTTACTGTAGCACATTTAACTTCTCCAATATGGTTGTAGCACAATGTAATTCCCAGTATCGTAATCCTTTGATTCTTGGTAACAGCTTATTTGGCTCCCGAGTAAAGATTTAATGACTGTCCGGCCTTTTTGTTAAGTTTTTTGGGGCGGATTTTAAATTTAAATTTTAGCTTCTTATTTGTCCTTTTAGATCCCGTGATGAATTTTCGTGTGCAAATTCACAGTTCTGAGCGCCCCTGGCGGATTTCTGGTATGTATATTTCCATTAATTAATTTGATATGTTTTCGTTTTTTGGGGGAATGATTAATGGGACAGTTGGTAAGTTTTTTAGTGTATTTATCGCAACTTCGCGGCGCAAAAATTGAACTTTGTTCGTCGCGCGTTCGCTGTTTTTGCGTGGCGTGACCATCAGGGTCAGCGCCTTCGGCTGTTGCTGGGCCAGCAGGCTCAGCCAGATGACACGAGTGGTCAGTAGATTGGAACTGTCCAGCGCCTGCCTGGCGTTCCTGGTACTTCCAAAATTAATGAATGTGTTGGTGACGTCCGTTGCATCCCCCCAGATGGTAGATGTATACGAACATCTAAGAAAGAGGACGGAACGGGGGGAGTCGGAAGACCAGGAGCTGAACGGACTACTCGTTGTCGGGCATCTCTACACGCAGCTTCATCACCTTGAGGACAGCCATGTCGATGTCCGACACGGAACCGTTGGGGTTGACGTTTTTCTTGTAGAAACGCCGGAAGGGTGGAATGCAATAAGCTCCATGCCAGTGGTTCTGGCAGGAGTCGAAACGGCATGCGTTGGTAACGCACCAGAAGCACACCTCGGTTTTCTGCAAAGGTCTGGGGAAGTCCTTGAGTTTGATCCACAGATGGTAGTCTTGGTCACGTGGGACCGGATGCAAGTAGGTGGTCTTGATGGGTTTGGCCTCTAGAGCTCTCACCTTGTCCAGGTAGGCCGAGTGACGCTCTTCGTTCGCAGTTACGGCGTAGGGTACCCGAGGTCCGAACTGCATGTAGAGAAAGTCCTTTCTCATGCCTCTGGACCATATGGTCCACTCTATCTGGGTGCAATTTGGTGCACCGTACGGGTAGGTGCTGCGACAACCTTCGAAGGGACGTATAATCTCGAGGAGTCTGATCTCCTCAGCCTCCACTGGTCGGGGTGCCGCAGGGACAACTGGTCCCGGAGGTGGTGGTGGTGGTGATGGAGCCAACGCAGCCTGAGCTTGGTGATTAGCAGGAGCCTCTGCGGGCGGTGCTCTGTTGCGACGAGGTGGTCTGGCATTTGCAGCGTCGTCGGATGAGGATTCAGAGAGAGCACCTAAGTCGAGAGATGGTTTCGGACGTTTCGGGCAGGGAATTGGCAGTGAGTCCATGTTGACGACTTGTGATATTGCGTTGACTGCTTGGAATGCCTCGTAAGTTGGTGGTGGCGTATGCCGAGCTCTGTCTTTTCTGCCGCAATAGGTAGGGGATCATCTCCAACCGGTGTCCCCACGACCATAGGTGACTCGGCGCCAAAGGGATTCTCAGTTGAGCTGTGGTATGAGGAGGAGGAAAAGGATTCTGGGAAGGGTGTAGGAGGACGGGGCGGGCTGGGTTGCATGAGGTCGGCGTCGAATAGGATCCGAGGAGTAATGATGGCGATGAGGGATGGGTGTTTGGGAAGGAATAGAGGAGAAAAAATGGCATGTGTGACTCACCGTTTGACATTCGCTAGATGCTGCCAAGACGTTCTCGATATCGTTGATGGCACATTGAAGGAGGAAGTCATTGTCGGCTGAGTCCGAACCTTGCTTAGTGTTCTCTGAGGACAGTAAAGATGTCGAGGCGATGGAGATATGTGATGTGCTAAGCACCTGAATCGCCGAGTCCAAGACTCCGTCTCGTCTGCTGTAGGACAGGAGCAGCTTGTTGAACATGCGGCAAGCTTGCGCTAGACCTCTCGCAAGCTTCTTTCGGTCGATCGTCTCTTTATGGAGAGCCTCCATAAGAATACGGATGTGGCGTTCGGTGTAAGTTATCCCCGATCCCGTGTTGAGGGCGCGGATGTCAGTGTTTGCCAGTTCAGGGTTATTGAGGTCGTCCTCATCCAATGTGTCCACAAGCAGTTTGAAGGCCAGGTACAGGTAAAAAAGTGCAGTGGTCACCGCTGAGCGATCCCGGGTCTTTAATGGTGGGTTGTCCTGGAGGTGTGCAAGATCCACAATAGGGCCGTCGTCCAAACTGTCAAGAATGGATTGTGGAGTTATTGGTTGGAATCTGGACAGGGATTCCGGTGGCTTCTTCGTCTTCATATCGTCAGTCAGTGATTCATCTGCTGACGAAGGGCAAGTGGACTCGTTCTGATCTTGAAGATATAAGCTCAGCTTGAGCTTGTGTAGCAGGTCCTCGACTCTTTTAGCATGTTTGTCCTTCTCTTGAGAGGCCATGGCTTGATGACGGAGAACAAAGGAAAATCTTGAGAAAATTGCGTTAGCTTCGCTCGCATTAGAGAAGTTAAAATGACGCAATGCGCGGGAGATGCCGTTTATATAGGTAAGGAGGGGTGAGTGGTGATTGGATCGGCTAAATATTCCCGTCAGCCAATGATAGTCTGTCATCAATGAGTCACCCATCCCGTTAGGTAAGATTGTTATGACAATGCGCGCCCCCTGGGTATCATATGGTGAGGGTCGTCCACAGTGTCTCGTCATCGAGGGTCATTCAGTTAGAGTAGGGAGACAACTAAGGTGTGATGACCAGTTTAAATGAGATGTTCGTTGTTGGGTAGGAATCCGATGTGTGCCCATGTACTCAACGAGTGGGTCATTGTCGTTCTGAGGTTCGAGATTGTTAAAGAAACGAGGATGAAGGACATCGTGGAATCGTGGCGCAAGTGAGATTGGTAAGCCCTTTTTGGATAGGACGTGCGCTGCGCGGCATAACTTGTATGTGGTTGTGCACTCAGAGTTGCGACGTTGTGGGTATATTTTGTTTAATTCAGTTAGGTCGTGGAAGTGGGAAATGGTAAGTAATCGTTGGAAGTATACGGAAATATGAGGAGGGTGGATGTCTTGTTGGATGAGGTACTCGGTGGTGAGATGAAAGAATGCCGAGACCACTAGTGGACCAAAGCTGCAGTTGCAGTGCGCGATCTGTGGAGATAGATCAGTGATGGTGATGGCGTGAAATCTTGAGGAAAGATTGATGGTACGACCTGAGCGACTCGTTTGCGGAGCAGGGTTGTCAGTGTGTATTGCCATTTGTAAGTCAACGGGTGTGTTAGGTGTAGTCGGATATGAGGTGAGAGGTGAATCAGAGATGGAACGGGGTGAGTCTGCTTCTGTGGATAGATCAGGATTAATCGATGTACGATTGGGGCTGTGAGCCGGAGAGTCTTCATTTGTGGGAGCGTATCCAATTAGGGTTTGGACACCCTTTTGGGGACGCCATCGAGTGATGTGTTTCGCATTGTACTGACCTAAGGAGGCATCCCTGACATCATCCCACACCTCGAAGGTGGTTGGTGAGATGACCTTGTGAATTCAATAGGCACCATCTCTTTTAGGGGCCAATTTTGCGGTGAAACCCTTCTTGGAGGAGCTACGAGCATGTGATGATAAAAGTATGACATCCCCTTCATTGAAGGGTGGTGTGATACATGAGCCGTTGTGTGTGGTGCGACGTGTGTCCTGTGCAGTTTCCATCCGACTCTGTAATTCTAGCATGGATGTAGAGACCTCAGCCAAAAAATCAATGCAGGAGTTCTTCAGGAATGATGGATCATGACAATATGCGTGGAACGATAGGATGTTGTCTTGAGGGGAACGCGGTGAGCATCCAATAGTTGCTGTGAATCGGAAGAAATTAGTGGATGAATTCGTGGAGGAGTTTAAGGCCCATCTAACGAGTGGGAGGTGCCTGTCCCATGAGTCATGTAGTAGCTCTACGGCGATTGAGAGTTTTGACTTCAAGTCGCGATGCTTCCTCTCCACCAAATTGGCTTGTGGATGATATAAGGCTACGTGTTGAAGGGTAAAACCCATGGCTGCTGCAGCCTGACGAGTGTAACGGATAGAAACTGGGGACCATTATCGCACCTCACAGTGCGAGGGGTGCCATATCGAAAGCAGACCTCGAACATTAAGAGTCGCATGATGGTGTCCGCTGAAGTATCAGCGATTGCAAAGAGTTCCAGTAGGCCACTGGTTACGTCGCATACGGATAGGATGTGTGTGCTCCCAAATGGGGTGGTGGGGAGTGGACCTACAAGGTCTATTGAGTGTATAAAAGCGTGGCGGAATGGGAGGTGATGAATGAGGGGTGTTGTCAGGTTGGTTGGATGGTTTGTACTTTTGACAGGTTGTACAGTTGTTAACATGATTGATGACGGAGCATTTGAGGATTAGCCAGTAGTGCCGTTGCAGGATTCGTTGGGTGGTTGCGAGGATGCCGGGATGGCCAGCCGTTGGAGCATCATGGTTCCAACGTAATATTCGGGACCTTAGGGAGAGGGGAATGACACGACATGGTTCATCGGAATCCAGCATGTGAAGGCGACGGTACAGGATGCCATGGTCAAGTGTGTAGCCTCTGCCAAGGTAGGTGCGAGTGTCCATGTTGTCGTCAGGTGCATCGTGTTCGAGTGCCCTCATTATGGTGGCACATTCAGGGTCAGCGAGTTGAAGGGCGCGGAAGTAATGACCAGTTAGGGGTTCTTCATCGAGGAGAAAGGAGTGGATGAGGACCACAGGTTCTTGCTCAGACTCACGACGCAAGAGGAGGTCTGCCAGGACATTTAGGCTACCGGGGATATGTTTTACTTCAAAGTTAGTGTTGTATGGCCATGACCCATCATGCCAGGCGCCCAGTCGGTGTCTTGAGAGTCAATAACCAACGTAGGGGACTATGGTCTGTGTGAACAACGAATTGTAATCCGTCAAGGTAACCTGAGAATCTCTTCATGGCCCAGATTACTGCTAGGGCTTCTTTCTCTGTGGCTGAGTAGTTCTTCTGGGCAGAATTCAGTGACTTCGATGCGTATTCGATTACATGTATGTCATCGCTGTTCCCTTGTGAAAGGACTGCGCCAAGGGCTACGTCGCTTGCGTCTGTGTAAAGATGAAATGATTCGTTGAAGTTTGGTTGACGTAGAATGGGAGCAGAACAAAGTGCGCTTTTCAGGGCGTTGAATACGTTGGAGCAATCGTCTGAAAAAATGAAAAGTGTCCTTTTTTAGCAAATTATGAAGGGGGGTTGCCAATGTTGACAGGTCCTGAATAAACTTGCCAAACCATTTGCACGAAGCAAGGAAGGATTTCAGGCGGCTGACGTCCTTCGGATAGGGAAGGTCTAGTATGGCTGATACCTTTTCCGGGTTAGGTAGGATCCCATTAGGAGTGATGATGTGGCCAAGATATTTCACCTCAGGAGCAATGAAACGACATTTTGAGCATTTTAGGAAGAAATTAACCTGTTGGAGTTTAGAAAGGACACGAGAAACTTCAGATATGTGGTCACTGGAGTCCAGACTTGTTAGGCTTAGGTCGTCTTGGTAGATTTTAGCTGTTATGTCGGGGATCTGGGAAAGAAGTGTGTCCACCACCCTCTGACAGTGTGCGGCTGAGTTGCGAGCCCCCATGGGCATTCGGGTGTAACAGAATGTGCCCATGGGGGTTATAGTGGTGAAATATTTTTGACATGAATCTACGATGGGGATTTGCCAGTAACAACTGATCAAATCTAGGGTGGTCATAAAAGGCATGCCTTTCATCTCTGCAAGTAATTGGTCCATCCGTGGTAGTGGATAGAGGTCAGGGACTGTCACTTTGTTGAGCGCTCTGACATCCCTCACGAATCGCATGTCTTCAGTAGAATCATGTTTGGGGACCAGGATGGAAGGAGCTGCCCATTCAGAGGTTATCGGGCAAAGGAAACCTTTCCTGAGGAGATCATTGACTTTGTCCTGCATTTGTTGCTTTCGTTTGTGTGAGCAGGTGTACAGTTTGGACGCTTGTGGTTTCGCACCCTCGGTAATCGAGATTGATTGTGGCTCGACTTTAGCCGCTCCCTGGAGTTCACCAAAAATTCTTGAGTAACCTTCCAGCAGTGAATTGAACTCATTGCGTTATTCGGGTGTTATGGTGGAGCCTTCGTCCTCACGCAGATGTTTGGCTTTGATCGATAAGGGACAGAGTGTTATGGAGGAGAAATGGACGTTTGAGGGAGGGGGAGCGAAAGAAAATGGTTGGTGGGGTTGGCATCAAATGACCATGAGTTGCTGAAGAGATGCAGGCTGATCTTGGCGTCCGCCAAGAAGTCTGCGCCTAGTAGCATAGGAGGGAATGATGGATATTGTGAGGGGAAGTGTGATTGCCCATCTCGACTAAGGCGGTGGCAAAAAAAGTGGATAGTGTGGAGGGAAGTCGATCTGCAAGATGTACAGTACGTGAGACTGGGGTCATGGGTATATTCATGAAACAGAAGAGTTTATATAGAAGTCTACCACCCATGGAAGTGGACGCTCCCGAGTCCATGAGTGCTGTGATATTAGAGCCCAGGATTGAGCAGTTCACATAGATAAGTGAAGAGGACGACCGTGGAAAGTCTGTTAGTGGAGATGAGAGGTCAATCATGTTGGTTTGAGTGGGGGCGGCACAGCCGTTCGGGCACCCGTGAGGGGGTGTGAGGTTGCTGCCACAAATAGGGCATAAGGGAGCCGTAGAGGTGGGGTGAAGGGAATGGTGTATATAGGGGAATTGATTGGCTGTTGAGGAAAGGGGGTCGTATGGGAGGTGGGGGGAAGGGAATGGGGTTTTGGTTGTAGGACGTGTACGTGGTATTCCTTTGATACTTCGGTCTCGAGTCCACCCAGTTGTCAGAGTCAACGAGTAGTCGTTCCTCATATAGGGCCAGATCCTAAAGTTTCTGTATGGACGTCAGTCTCTGTTTATCGATACAATGACGGACCTTTGGGTGTAAGGCACGATACATTACAAGAGCCTGGTATCACTCGTCCTCAGGACTTGTCAGTGTGGCAAACTGGTCCATGAGGTAGCTTAAAAATTCTGCTGTCGGTTGACCATCTTTCTGAGAGATCCGGTCTAGCCTGCTGATTATGGTGGCGTCTGAGTCAACACGAGCGTATTTTTGTCTTAGAAAGTGAATTGCCTCACGGAAAGTGTTTATCCTGGTCTGCATGGTGGGCCACCACATGCGAGGTTCACCTTACCAAAGGAATAGGAGAGTGTCGTATGCTTGGGAGTCGGTAAGGCCGATCTGAGTGGCCATAGCTGTGAAGGTGGCTTGCCAGCCACGAAAGTCCCCTTTTTTCCATCGAAGCGTCCTAGAGTTTTAAACCTTCAGGAGATTTCATAGGGGGTGCCTGTAATTTGGCGAGTTGGAGGTGGTGTCGGGAGAATGTTGGGAGGTGTGGACGAGCGAGAGGATCGCCGTTTTGGGGATTTTGATATCGGGGTGGAGAGGGAAATGGGTAGTGTAGCCCGAGGGGGAACAAGCGGTGGTTTCTCCGGGGTTGTGTGAAAGGATTAGTCTGAATCGGAGGATGATGATGTGGAGAAAAGGGAAGTCATCGGTAGGGGATCCTGTGGGTTGGGGCGATTTTCCGGAAGATAAGGTGTGAGTGTAGGCGGAAGAGGGGATGTCGGGGCTTGTTGTGATATGGGATTCGCATTGAAAGCTTTGTCGATCAGTCGGTTGAGATTCGTCACGGTTGTCTGCCACGCATTTTGTGATGCGAGCAGTCGGGCCGAAGAATCCAGGTGCATAGCATAAACGTCGTTGTATGCATCGGATAGGGATTTTAGGTAATCGAATAGGCGTGGTGTTGAGTCTACTAGGAGTTGTAGATCGTCAGGGAGTCGAGGGAGTGAGATAGGGGGGAATGTCTGGGGCATAGAGGGTTCTGGTAGTGTACTGGGGTTGGTGTTGCTGACCAGGGAAGGGGAGGCTGTCAGTCGGTCGCTGGGGTGGTGGAATCCATCGGGGCGTAGGATGAGCTAGTTGGGCGCCAGTTGAGTTGATCGTTGAGATTTGCCTCGTATCACACACACAGTTGAGGTTCGGAATGGGGAAAAGGAGATTTACCAGGGTGAAGATACTCACCTTGGGTTTGGGAGAGAAGACTGAAGTTAATTTATGGGTGATCGTCGGACGTCTTGACCTTGGCTGTCGGAACACACGGCGGTTAAGTAAGCGGAAACGATAATTAAATCTTCGGTAGTGATGGGATTAGAGTAGAGGATTAAAACATTATCTCCGAAGATGACGAGACCAACGGTGGGAAGCTGTACCAAGTCCAGATTGGAGCGCACAATTGGTAGTTCCTCAGAGGATGGAAAAAGAATAGTAAAGAATGTTTGAATCGACCCCTGAATTGGAGGATTTTGGTCCATTTTATTGATGCTCGTTAGAATAAAACTTGCAACAACATGGCGTGCGGTTCTAATGTCGAACTTTACTTAAAATAGGAACAATTCGGACCGTCTCATGCAAAAACAAACGTCCTTAAAAATATAAGATCCCAATGAGGAGACAAATTTCCCTTTACAATGATACAAAAGGGTTAGAACATCACAATTATAATCATGGGAGAGGTGAATTGCACTCTCAACAAAGCTGCATTTGGCACAATCAAGTACGAACGCGAAATTGGTCGATCGATAGGTAACACAAAAACCGATAATCTTTTCCTTCAAAGCTGCAGATTCCTTTAACTTATCAAATTTGTGGCGAGCGTGTGGATGGAATGGTGGATTCTTTTTGTATTTTAAGTGACGGGAAAACGAAAGATAAAACACTTTATGGGAGAGGTGAGTTGGGGATGCAACTTTTTGAGTGAGGATCAAGGAGAGAAATCAGACGATCGATTCGTTTGTTCCTTGTATAGGAAATATGAGGCTTCCTTAGAAAGAATAATCGGTTGGTGGCGATTCAAAAGAAAAAACGATAAAAGAGACAAGTACTCATAGATAGTATGGTGCTGAGTCCACTATCACGGAAGAAGGAGTACAAAGAGTTGACACTCTTAAAGTTATTATGCAACGATAACTCAGTAAAGAAATTCTCTTTTCAAAAAGGCAAAGTCAACGTCCCTATTTTCTTGGAAAATCTCAAGGTGATGACCTAAATAAACTTCAGTCAATAATCACGTATAAACGGGGGAGAGTATCTGAGGTAGTAACGAACGATCATAAAAGATATGGTAAAATCGGTACATAGGAAACGATTGATAACACACTGTAAACAAGCTAATAAAATCTTTGGTCACGCTTGGGGTGAGAAGTTTTACTTAAAAAAAAATTCAAGCGCATAATTTATATGATTCTTTTCTATCTTAATAAAAAGGGGTTGTTCAAAAGGATTTGGTATAGATTTGGAGCTCAAGGGGAGGGAGTTATAAATAGTATAGGTGAAAACTTACGAATGAGATGGCGACGACGCCAATGCGCAGGTTTCCCATGGTTTTCTGAAGCTTATCGAACAAGGGAAAGGTAAGATTACTTCAACATAACCTAGATTATCTAGATTGCACAGAAAATAATCTCTTGGCAGGAAATTCAAAAAGATATGACAATGACATATAAAGTACTCAAAAAATATGGAGAGTCCTTCTGCTTTTTCTTCTCTTCTGACCTCTCCTCTTTGTGTTTTCTAGTTTTAATGGCTCTGGTTGTCGTTTGGCTCCTCCTTGTCAATCTACCGAGTGTAAATTTGGTCAAAGGGATACACAACCTTTTTTCCGCCTTGGAGGGTTCAACTCCGGACAGCCGGTATGATTAGTACCGTGAGTGGTGGCTTGCAGGTATTTCTGGAA
>JAQGAO010006700.1:0-11996 GCA_034697705.1 Ommatoiulus sabulosus | reverse complement strand
TTTAGGCCTTCATCAGGGCAGGAATTCGTCGGGAAAGGAATTCAGCCACCGCAACGCGTGGCCGGGGACCGCTAGTTCTCTAAAGACTCTAATAAAAAATACTAGTAAATAAACGGTGTTTTTTTTTTCCTGAGTAGAAATATACAAGATTTGTACATGGAAAACGAGGATAATTTTGCAAATCTGTACTATATAAAATGTGTTCTGAAGCTAATCTTGTATAAGTATTAATTTGGATTGCCTTAGCTGCGTTGAATTTTCCTAAATTTTTCCCTGCAATATTTTCCACGTTTTTCGAATAGAAATTTGCAAAATTTTCCATGTTTTCCAAGTAGAAATTTGCAAAATTTTCCACGTTTTCCGAGTTCAAATTAGGAAAATAGCCCACGTTTTCCGATTATAAATTAATAAACTTGCCCACATTTTCCGTGTACAAATTTTCTGAACATTTCCGAGTAGAAATATGCAAGATTTGTACATGGAAAACGAGGATAATTTTGCAAATCTGTACTACATAAAATGTGTTCTAAAGCTTATCTTGTATAAGTATTAAGTTGGATTGCCATGGCTGCGTTGAATTTCCTTGAATTTTTCCCTGCAAAATTTTCAACGTTTTCCGAATAGAAAATTCGTTTTTTGGGCGGCAAGCCACCGGTGGCGCGATGACGGAAAAGCGTCGGATGGCGATTGTCGTTTTTTGGGTGGCAAGCCACCGGTGGCGCGACGGCGGAAAAGCGTTAGATGGCGACCGTCGTTTATTGGGCGGCAAGCCACTGGTGGCGCGACGGCGGAAAAGCGTCGGATGGCGACCGTCGTTTTTTGGGCGGAGAGCCACCGGTGGCGCGACGGCGGAAAAGCGTCGGATAGCGACCGTCGTTTATTGGGCGGCAAGCCACTGGTGGTGCGACGTAGGAAAAACCGTCAGTCGGCATCCGATGCTTAACCGCCGTCGGGCCGCCGGCGTCTTGCTGCCCAAAATCCGTCGGTCGGCATCCAATGCTTTACCGACGTCGGGCCGCCGGTCGCTTGCCGCCTTACGACGCTTTACCATCCATGCCGACCAAAAACCGACGTCGGGCCGACATCGAGTGTTTCATGGGCAGTCTGCGGGAGGTTGCCCTAAATGTGGCATGAAGAACGTTACTTAGTTTTCCTGTCCCAATGGATGTGGTAGGAAACAAGCTGATTCGGACCTTTCAGCAAACATTCTCATGCCATAATTACGCGCAGGCTCCGCGGGGAGTTCCAATAATAATATGATTGAGGAGGCTGGCTCCCTCCACGGCACCAAGTTCACCGCTTCGTTTGACACAGGCTCGAACACTTCTTTGGCTGGTCAGGATGTATATGATCACCCACACTTTAAAGGCGTTTCAATGCTTACGGTTACGTCCAGTTCCCACTAAGGTCCACATAGTTGACACCACTGTGCGACTCAGGGGCCAGGATTTGCCCGTGAACATCATACTTATCCCATCCTACCCAAACAAACTTCTTATCTTGGGGATGGATTTCTTTATTCGGAACTCCATCATTTTGCACCCTCCAACTCAGTCATGGCTCATCGGCGAGGGAGGCCCTGAACCAGACACATCCATCAATGCAGAGGTTAATTGTTCTCGCATTTCTGTTTCTTAAACCATACTTCAGGAGGGGGAAGCACCCAAACTCACTCCTAAGGAGAGGTGACTAGTTGATTTATTCCTGACACGCAATAAAGAGGTTTTCTCTGAACCATCCGCGGCTGCGTTGGTTCAACCTCAGTCCATCATTATTCTCCCAGGCACTCAACCAGTTGCTACCAAGCTTTACACCATTTCTCCTAAAAACGCCAGGAACTTAAGGCTAAGATAGTTGCAATGATTGAGAAAAGCTACATTCGTGCAGCCAGCTCTGACTGGGCAGCCCCGTCCATTCTCAATGCTAAGCGGGACGGTTCGAATGACTACAGGTTAGTCACCGATTTTCGGAAACTTAACCGGGTCAAAGTACCGGATACTTATCTGCTACCATGGATCGACGATTTGTGGGCCCGTATGCATGGCAAAAAGTACATGACCACCATAGATCTGACCAATTGCTATTGGCAGATCCCCGTAGACAAGGCCAGTCAGCATTATTTCGCCACCATTACGCCGTTTGGCACGTTCTGCTATACTCGCATGCCCATGGGGGCCAGAAACTCGGCTGCCCATTGCCAGCGAGTTATTGAGCAAATCATCACTGATATTCCCGGCATTGTAGTAGTCGCCTATCAAGACAATCTTCTGCTAGCCAGTGATACCTTTGAGGAACACCTTCTCCATGTGCAGGCGGTCATTGACCGCTTGCTTATGCATAACTTTTCTCTCAAACGGGCCAAATGCAGTTTCTTTACTGAAAAAATTAAGTTACTTAGCCATATTATCACCACTGAAGGCATCTCTCAAAACCCGGAGAAGATAGCTGCCATCCTCAATATTCCATACCCCAGAGATACCAAGCAGATCAAATCTTTCATAGCTTCCTGCAAATGGTTCAGCAAATTCATTCCCCAATATGCCATCATAGCTGAGCCAATCAACCGTCTTCTTCGAAGAGACGTCGCTTTTAACTTTGATGAATCTTGTAGAAATGCCTTTGACAAATTAAAGGCACATCTATGCTCCACGCCTATTCTCGCTCAACCTAAATTTGACCAAGGGTTCCGCATCTATTCGGATGCGAGCCAAGAGGCCATGGGTGCTTTGTTGGCCCAGGATGATGAGGTTTGCATACGTGTCATTGAATATGCATCCAAGACTTTCAACTCGGCCCAACGCAATTATTCAACCTTTGAGAAGGAGGCCCTTGCAGTCATCTGGGTTATCACTAAGTTCCGGGGCTATATCGAAGGCCTACCAATTGCCGTACATTCTGATCACCAGCCTCTTCGGTGGTTATTCTTCAAACCTGACCCTCAGGGAAGGATTGCGCGATGGCTTTTCAGTGTTCAGCAATTCCACTTTGATATCCAATATATTCCTGGCCGCCTGAACCATCTCACTGATCTTCTGTCACGTCCTTCGGGAGTCAGGTATCCGGTCGTACTTATTCAGGCAGTAAACATCCAAGACTGCAGACTGTCCCCACTTGATTTTTGTCGGGAACAAATAAGTGATGGCATCTTACATAACATAATTACGGCCATTAATGCAGAGCAGGGAGAAGCCGATGTTGAGGCTCGGGTGTTCATCCATCGGGGTTACCTCACAGTCAACGGCATTTTGTATAGGAAACTCAAAACCACTGAAGATGACGAACCTCGTCTCGTCATTCCCAGGTCACTCATTTACTTGATCCTAGAAAACTGCCATGACGCAGTAACGGCTGGCCACCCTGGAGTCACGGGCACCCTGACTCGAATCTTAGACAGTTATTATTGGCCGGGCATGCGTAAGCATGTGGTGGCCCACATTGTCGCATGCACCAAATGTAAGGAGTACAAACCGGTCACTCACAAGATCGTAATTCCTATGTCTTCTCCACTGGTCTTGGAGCGTTTCCAGTCCTTGTCAGTTGACATTGTCGGTCCACTTCCAGAAACTAAGCTTGGCAACAGATTTGTATTTTCGGTGTGTGATACCACCTCAGGCTTGGTGGAACTGTTTGCCATAGCTGATTCCAAGGCGGATACCATCTCCTCTAATATGATCAACGAAGTGTGTCCTTGTTATGACACTCCCCAGAAGATTACCTGTAATAATGGTCCGCAATTCAAGTCAGCAGCCTTCGCTCAAGTTGCCTCGACGATAGGCTCCACATTAGTCCACACAGCAAATTATCATCCGCAGGCCAATCCGGTTGAACGACGACACCGTGAATTACAGACTCGATTAGCCATTGCAGTAGGTCCGTACCATGACCAGTGGGATATCCATATTTTGGCTATTCGGTGGTCTCTGAACACAAACACAAATGTTAACAGAGGCACCTCACCATTCGTCATTACTTTTGCACGGGACCCCGGACATCCCTGTGATAATCTGTTTCAATTTTCTGAGCATTGCAAGGATCCAATTTTTGTCAAGTACCCGTTTGCGGAGTTTTTAACTCGCACCTCCCTGGCCTTGTTAGCTGCTCAGGATCAGATTGAGGCGTCACAAGATATTCGGCGCAACCGTCACAATCAGGCCTGTACCGCCATGCCTTTCCAGTTAGGGCAAAAGGTGCTCTTAAAGAATCACGCCCTTAGCAGTGCCCCCAAGGGTATCTCAGCTAAGCTCAACCCAAAACGCATTTCGGGGATGGTCATTTCCAAATTAGTGGCCCCTACCACCGTTGAAGTTACAGATATGGCTTGCAATTAAGTCATGGGGAATTTTAATATCAAGGATGTGCTGCCCCATCCTCACAACGAGCCTATTCAAGTCTCACCACCCAATCTGTCTTCTGAGCCGCTGCCTAGTCGTGACACTGCGCCGCTCACTGAAGGGTCATTGACGCCAGATCAATCCTCAGTCTCCAGTGTGGACGACCCGCTCAGCGATGGGGCACTGTCTGTTTTATTTGACACGCATCAAACAAACAGCGAGGCTGATCCAGATCGCTTGTTGAGCAAGACACCTTCCGTGGTGCCACTCAGCGGTGCAGCCATTAACCCTTCGCTCAGTGCACCCAGTTCGCCGCTCACCGGCTCGTTGGACCTCCTGAAAGCTGGTCCCACGCTTAGCGCATCATCAACACTGTCGTCTGCTCAAGATACCTCACCTGTCGTTGTCCTTAAGGATCAGGGATCTGGCGCATCTCACTCCAAGCCATGTTTTTTAGCAAAACCTCCCGCCACCTTGCGTAGTGGCAGAGTTACCCGTAGGCCCACAGCCTTGGCAGATTTTCAGGCCATTACTATCTTGAACCTCGATAAGTTACAGGATCAGATCCAAACATTTTTTGGGCCAGCAATTGTCAACTATTTTCATGACATTGCTCAACACTATATCTCACAACAAGTAGCCTCTGACGACCCTTTGTTGTCATATATCCACAATCACTTTACAATTAGACACTTTTGTCGGCTACGGGAGCTTATTGCTCAGCACCCAGGGCTGGTCATGCTGATAAAACCAGCCAGTATAAGGCGGCACGTGCCGCTTATGTCATTCATGAAAACAAATGGCCAACTTACGTTGTTAATAAGTATGATGATCCCGCCAATCCGGACATCTATAATAATGGCGATTCGCAAACTGACGATGAATTAGTGGTGGAATATATTGGTTATGATCACTGGAGAAATTTGAAAACAAAAAGACTAATTAATCCTGACGTAATCCCAAATCCAGCAGTAACTTCTTGCATGGTTAGGATTGATCGACGTGCACCTACCGACCTCCCGCGGTTGCGTCCTACAGCGCTTTCACCTACGGCCAGCAAGGCCTATATAAGCCAA
The DNA here is from genome assembly GCA_034697705.1 of Ommatoiulus sabulosus. Lineage (NCBI taxonomy): Eukaryota > Metazoa > Arthropoda > Diplopoda > Julida > Julidae > Ommatoiulus > Ommatoiulus sabulosus. Next base: position 6,589 of record JAQGAO010006700.1, on the reverse strand, counting down.
GTCGCGCGGTCCGGCATGTCACAGTCCTCCACTGAATTCCAACGGGCACGCATGCCGATGGTTTGTCCTCCAATGGATCGTCACGCACCTTCATCAAGCCATGAGGCCAGCCAGCCGCCGCACTTGGAGCCTCAAGTTACGGTTATCCGTCAACCAACTGTGGTCGGGGAACAAAGACATTCAAGGTCTGTATCCGTCCATACTTTGGACAACCATGTGCCGTGTGAACAACCTGGCACGAATTTAGTCACCATTGAGATCACGTCGCGGCCCATTTCTTCAGCTGAGGCTTACCTTCTCGTCGATCACGCTCGGGATCAGCGGTCGTCATTTATCACGCACCATGTGCAATCCAACCCTCAACCCAGTTTGTGGGCATCATCTGGACCATTTGCCCAGAACAGTAGGGCTAACATTCCAGTCACGCTGGCCCAACCGTTGGCAGCGTATACCGAACTTAGTGCCGCTACAGACCTTAACAAAAGGGTAGCCAAACACATCTACAATGCCACTAGACTTATGACCGAAACACCTCATCACCAGTACCAAACGGTCACGGCCGCTGACATTTTTCATGCTCTCAACCGGGCCACGGGAGAGCAGGACGAGGCTTGCCTCCTTTTAGAGCAAGAACAAGCTGCTCACCAACGTACCCACCTTGCCTTGGAAGCCATGGTAACGAATTTCAATCGCGTAATGGCTGAACAAGCCGCTCAGCGTTCAGATTCTGATCCAGCAGATCAATCCATCTCCATTCACTCGATGGACGAAACCAATACCTCCATGAGAGTGCTCATTACCGATCAAGACAAAGCTCCGGCTAAGGCCGCACTGGTTGCAGAGATTGCTCACGACCGCACACTGGAGATCATTGCATCTCCCAGGGCCTCTTCGCCTGTTAAACAGTCTGACAGTCTTTCTATTGTGCGTTATGGTGGGTCTCAACCATCCTCCCTGATTTATGCATATCCAGACGATCCTACTCATATCTTAGAACTGAATGGTCCCACAGATCAGGTGCCTATCTTGATAGCTGAGGTAGTCGTGATTGACGAAACCACACATAAGGCCACTACGCTTCAGGCCCATAAGATGGTGAAGCGCCCGTCTCGTTCACCCGCAAACAAGTCAGGGTTAACTCAGCACCAAACTCGTCAGTGCCTTCGGGGAATGCAAAGTATATTTCATCCACCTCGGGTTCAGCACCAACCCCAAAGACACGCTCAAGCTGTTGTGATAATGCCATTACAAAGCCTCCAGTCGTATCTACACTAGTGGTCGGAAAACCGTCCACCAGGGACTCACTAACCAAACGTAAAGTTGGGGATCTTAGTCCGCTGCCACAGCAAAAGCGGCCGAAGAAGGCGTCAGCTCCACAAAAAGAATTACCGGTTGCCAAGTCTAAAGCAAACCGACCTGCCTCACCTGTTAAGAAACTCACTTCTCGGGTAGCACCTGTCAAAACTGACACAGACACTTGAACACCAACTGACAAGGAGCCAGCTCCTCCTCATTGGTTAGGGAAACTCCCAGATTCCGGAAAGGACATCCGATGGGTACAACACATGGTTGTTCATGAAACTGCCATCAAGGATGACGTAATTGCATTAACCAGTTACTTTAACTTCATGAGCAAGAGACGCGCTCGCCCAATTGAAACTACATTATTTGCTCCTCAACATACTGACAGAGACTTCAACTTCTGGTCTAAACTGATTACCAAAGAAGCTCCATCTAAGGGCAAAGAGGCATGCTTTCATTGCATCTACGTAAATAAACGATTTTCCAAGTGCGTGGCCCATTGGCACGGGGCTTATTGCATCCCACCCACTCGGAGATACAAGTTCCAAAACCAAACTAAGTCTAACACCCTCACTTGCATCATCACGGAGACTGATATTGCCGTTCTCACCATGATGCTGGGAAGAGTCAGCGAGGTTGGATATCCCAACTTACCATAATGCCTCTTAGGTGGGCCTCCTGATTCATTACCCGCAAGGAATGAGCACTCTTCCATTTATTATTGCCATGATAAAGATAGGCACCTATCTTCCTCACAGTAGGCGGCTAGACGCAATCACCGCTAATGCAATTGTTTCCTTCGTTCTCTTATTTTCTTTTAGATTAACTCGATACCTGTTCGGATACTTGTTATCTGGGGGGGTATAATGAGAGGAAGTACGAAGGATACCCACCAGAGGGAACATGCAGCAGGGACTTTCCACCAACGTCAGGACAGTATATTCGGGATTAGAGCAGCCTCCAAATAGCAACCAGCAGATCCGGGTCAAGGGAGTATAAAAGCAGCAGCAGAGGAGGAAACGGGCAGTCTCTTTGAAACCAGACACTTCAGCAGACCTGCTCCCTGCTCCCTTTGACTCGCCACGAGGCCTGCAAAGAGATTCTTATTGTTATTATGAATATCTGTATTTTAGCGTTTATTAAAGAATTGTGATTTTCACTCTTAAATTTGACTGTTCGTCTTTCGCTTAGCGCACCCGTGATTCGCTCAGCGTGACCCTGGTTCGCGCAATAACCCTTTCTCTCAGCGCGCGCGTACCGCTCAGCGTCAGTGACCCACCGGTCACTTACATCTCTGGTGTGAGTCACCGCTCAGCGCATCAGCGACCGCGCTCAGCACACTACTGTTGATCTTGTCAACAGAGGTGTCGGTTAGCAGCCAACCCTACTGCTCAGCGGCAGCGAAGCCTCTCGGCTCAGCGAATACTCGGACCGCTCAGCGGCCATCCGTCAACCGTCGCTCAGCAGCTTGACTAACTATCTGGAACTGCGGTTCCCAAACATAAGGTGGAATAACCTCCTTATAAACTTTCAATACATTACTCTGCTCTAAACTAGCCATAATGGCCACTCCAAGTGTTGAAGCTGTTGAAAAGGGTTTTCCCCGGTTTGAAAGAGGTTTTTTTCTTGTTTACTTTTAAAACGGTTTTTTTCCCGTGTGATACAGGGTTTCCCCCCCTCCTCATCGCTCCTCACGACTAAAATAAATTCGCCTTTTCCTAACACAGGAAGTCAGAATTTAAGCCAGTAAAATAAAATAACCGAAAGATTAGGAAAATGCGCTTATCTGTTACATAAAACGCTGACATTTTATACTGTAACTACATATTAATAAAAACAAGGTAAAACAGCTAGACTTGAATTTTATAAAATTCGTCATAATTTTACATTTCTCATACAAATAAAAATAAATGACAGAAAAGATTAACCTTTAAAATATAAATGCGGGAGCACTAAAGGAGATATGCATGAATTGACTAAAGTGTGTAATTGTTTTAAAACATCTTTATTACGAAAAATGCATCATGCCATTTTAATAAAATTATTGGCATAAAACTTTTCTTGATCATAGTTTTATCCTCAGACATTATATAAGTCTATTATATAATTGGAAAGTGCTAAATCTCCGTATAGTAAATTTATAAATTGCAACAAAATTTCGTAGATAGTAAAATTATTAGTGCATATTTAGGGAAATATCCCGAAAATATTTTCATTGAATTTGCTAAAAAATATATTGCATGTCGTTATTAGAGGGTAACGTTTTGTTCTAATTTTAGGGTGAAACATACAAAAGAAAGGTGAACATACAAATTTTGTCAAACAAAGCTGTCTGGTCATGATGGCCATTATTGAAATATATTTCACAAAACAATTTTTATAATATTGTTAAAAATGCACTATTGTATTTTGCATTTTTTAAATAATGCTTTTTTAAATGCATTTTAGGATAAATATACTTAAATGCATTTGCAATGCATTTCAATAATTTAACTTATAAAATATATTATACAATATACATATATTTTTGGCATGGTTTTGTTAATGTATTTGTATAACACATTATTAAAATATATTTCAAAATACAATTTTTATTATATTATTAAAATGCATTATTTTATTTTGCATTTTTCAATAATGCTTTTTTAAATGCATTTTAAAATAAATATACTTAAATGCATTTGCAATGCATTTCAATAATTTAACTTATAAAATATATTATAAAAATATATATTTTTGATATGGTTAAGTAAATGTATTTGTATAACACATTATTGAAATATATTTCAAAATACAATTTTTATAATATTATTAAAAATGCATTATTTTATTTTGCATTTTTCAATAATACCTTTTTAAATGCATTTTAGGATATATATACTTAAATGTATTTAAATAATTTAACTTATAAAATATATTTTATTCAAAACACATTTTGTACAATGGTTTTAGAAATATAATTTCAAATGTATTTTTTTGAAAATATATTTTTTTCAATAACTGTGTAAATATATTTTACCTATCAAAAATGTATTTTAAATATATCTGAAGGTATTTTTATTTCAATGTGGGAATCCTTTCTAATTAACTCTGAGTAAACTTTGTTTGAAAAAGATAGCAGAATACACTTAGAATAAGTTTAAATTTTTAAAATACGCGCACTAAATAATTAATTTTATCAGTTATTCATAATTTTCAACAATATTTTTTTTAAATAATTTATATAGCGCGTTAAAAAACAAAGTAAATTCTCAAATACTTCGTTCATATTGGTTCTTGACCGTGTTAATTCAGATTGCTCTTTTCCCTGGTGGAAAGATTAGTATAGATCAGTGTAAAATTCATATTGATATTAGTATACATTTACTGATATGTAGTGATATTGGTAATAAACATACCGGTATCTGTATGTTTTATACTGGTGAGCATCAGTGTGACAAGTACATTTTTTACAAGTTTCACTTAATTATTGTAAATTTATAGTTGAATAACTGTCTCCATAGTAAAATTTACATTTTACAAAAATGCAAATAAATTCTGACTTAAAAATTAAAATTTAATATATCTACTAATAGTTGCAAAACCTTGCATCACTATACAATTACTGATCCTATTTGTGGATAGTGATACTTAAGTGATATCTGTATGAATCACTACATATCACTATGGGTAAGTATCAGTATATTATAGTAACACATATTGGTCGAAGGATTAGTATAGAACAGTACAAAACAATACTGATATTAACCGATATCAGTACTTATCTTACTGATGTTAGCACAGCTCTTACTGAATACTGATCAGTGTTGGTACTGTTTTAACAACTATCATTTTTAAGACAATCCTAAGATGGAAGTCTGGATAGCGCAGTGGATAACGCGCTGTCCCCAAAGATGGTAGATTGCTGGATCGAATCCAAGTAAATTCCAAAAAAATTTAGAAATTTAGCGTCTAAGACCTTTTTAAGTTGCGAGTCTGGATAGTGTGATGTCTCCATAGATGGTAGGTTGCAGGATCAAAAATGGGTAAATTGCAACAGTTTATTTTTAAATAACTTCTGTTTATGTATGTCAAGTATTGCAGGTTTGAATGATAAATAATGTTTTTTTTTTAATTTTTAGATTAATTATCTCAAACATGACGTTCGTTTTAGACCTGAAAAATGAACAAAAAATGACGTCATTTTGTTAGTTGATAAGGACGTCATTATAGGACCAAAAAAGGACGTCATTATTTTTGTTAAAAATTAGTCATTTTGTTAGTCGAAAAAGACGCATTTATTTCGATTTAGACGACGTCATTTTGTCGCATTTTTGCGGTCAAAATGACGTCATTTTTTGGTTATTTTGCTAAGTGGGTTAATATATTTTCATTTTATTTTTTAAATTTTTAATCTTATCTTGTAGTCAGAATCTTGGTTTTTTGTTAAAATATTTGTAAAATTTTCTCAGACATACGTTCCAGAAAATTCCAAAAATTTTTTAGCTTTTCACTTACAATTTCTTACAATCCTTGACTATTTTTTTTAAAAATTATATTCACGTAAAAACTTTTTGGACATTAGCTTTAAAAAAACCTTTTAGTTTTCATTACTAATTTATGTTCAAATAATGCTCTAATTTGCCAATTTTAAAATTATAAAAACAAACGTTTTCAAGTAACTTAGTATCAAGTTCAATAAAATGGAATCAGCGAACATAATATACGACCAATGTCTCCCAGATATTGTTCTATAATATACAGACTGACGTATGTTGGTTAATTAAAAACTGTAGCTTATCCTAAAATTGGAAAATTCATTGCAAAAAAAAATAAGATAGCAAAACATGCATCGGCCGGGAATCCAACCCAGGTCGCCCACGTGACATTCTAGCATTCTACCACTGAACCAGCAATGCTCAATGGGTGGGACGGCACTTTGAAAATTTCTTAAAAAAATTGCATGCATGCAATTTTTAGATGAAAATGATTGATTTTTTTTCCATCATAACTTTCATCTGAACTTTACTTTAGAAGTATTTTGAAAAACTTTGAGGGAACCTCGTGGAATATTCGCACTTTTAAGTACGCTTTCCTTATAACAATGTTGTCCAAAAAGGTATTCTCGAATCAAGTTTAATAACCGGTCAATTATTAATTTAATCAGGTTATATTTCTAAATTTCTCAAAATCTTTCTTTAATTAAGCAAGATTAATATATTTCACTAAATATTTTCTGCATGTACATGTTTCGCGCAATCACGAGTAAACACGTTTGTGTACAACAGAGTTCATTAAATGCAAATTT
>JAQGAO010006699.1:0-11999 GCA_034697705.1 Ommatoiulus sabulosus | reverse complement strand
GTTCATTTTTCGTACGCCATTTTGGTTTCAGCAGGTTAAACATGGGTTCCATAACCCTGGGGATATTTCATCAAGAGCTAATTGGTGCAACACAAACATCTAACCCGAAGTTAACGTTAACCTGGAGACAAATTTTAACTCAAGGTTAGTAAGCCTCAGATTTTAACCTAAGTTGGTGCAACCGGCCCTAAATGGATGATCCATGATACGTTCGATACATTCGTGAATATTGAAGTGCAAAATAGTCCTTCTCAGTATTTTAGTGCGCATGCGCGAAAGACACTGACCCACCTAGGGAATATGGGCAAAATTTGGCCTTAAACTCCGTAAATGGATGGTTTAGTGCGTATGTGCAAAAGACAAGGCGCCACCGAGTGGCAAAAAATGAAAGCCGTGAAGATCCGGCCAATGGATGGCGCCATTGTAAACTGAAAACTGAAAAGGGCTCTATAACGAAACGTGTTCAATCAAAACGTTCGCGTGTTCTCGCCAAACGTAATCTACAAGTTGATTGGCATCAAGTATGAAAATGAGCTAAGCATTCGTTAGTCGATTGATCAATCACGACTAACGACTAATTTGGTTAGTCCTATAGTCATGCCTTTTCCGAATGATGATTGATTAGTCGTAATCACGACTAATTAGACTAGTACTGTATTCATCAGTCATTAGTCGCATATGCAACGACTAACTGTAACTTTGTTTCTGCGTATGGAACTTGAAAAACTATCTAAGCAACTTTCAAAAATGTTGCCAATATTCGATAATTTTGCAAATTTTCCGCAATTATTTTTATATTCGAGCAAAAATGTTGCATATTTTTTACATTTTTCCTAATATTGGAAAATTTTGAAATTTACCACAGTTTTTTTAAACTTTTTCGTTCCCTTTCGAGTTTAGATGACGTGTTTTGGCAGACACCCTGGATGAAGCCTGTCCATTTATCTCGCCTATCGCGAGTGTCAAAAACGGAAGGAGGAATCTAGAAATTTAAACTTATTTTTCCACCATTATTTTTCGTTCCTCGCAAGAGTCCCTCGTGAAGCTGATAATGCCCTGCCAATTTCCTCCAAGTTCCGAAGGCGTTTTAGAATTCCCGTCAAGAGTAGACGATTTTCTGATCAAAGCTGACACTTTGTCATTTTTGTAAATTTATTACGTTTCGAGACGCTCTAATCGATGTGATTGAAAATTCGTCATCGTTTTGGATTTCGATAACAAAGAAGTTTGTTTCCCCTCAGCTATTTCTTTCCGAGATGACATCTTCTTGTTCTATACACGCAGCTACAGTATGCCTTTTTTTCCACATTCGTTCGACGTAATGCAACCTGGCAAACGTTGCCAAAAAAGCGCTTTTATATCTTTTCAATTGATAAATAACGTTGAATTTAAAATAACCGGAGATTATAAAGTTTGTCAGTCCCATTTTGTTATTTTTATGGTGGATACACAGAGTGAACAGCAAAAACGCAACATCAATATGATTTTTAGTTTAATTCGACGTCTGAAAGTTGGAATTATTTTTTGTATTTTGAAAAGTTTATTTTATCTTTAACCGACATTGCTGGGTGATGCAAAGATCACCAGCATTATGCAGGGTGAGTTTCCTGGGTGCCCCAGACCTGAAAAATTTTAGGGAAATTTAAAATGTCTGTAAAATTCAGAGGAAAATTACAAATATGGAAAACGTCAGGGAAATTCAACGTATTAATGTTGTCACAATCCAAACTTAATGTTTCCATGTGATCAGGCCCATCTGAATTTTTTTTTTTAGAAATTTCCTCAGTACAAATTTGCAAAATTTTCAACAGCTTCCGAGGGCAAAGTTTCAAAATTTTCTACAATTTTCCGAATACAAATTTGTCAAATTTAAAAAAATGTCATGTTAATTTTGGAAACATTTTTCAATATTTTCTTTTTAAATTTTGAACATTTGTAAAAATTGTCACAGGTAATTTTTGCAAAATATTGAATATTGTCCTGTATTAAAATAAAATTTTTGGGTAATCCTGTTATGTTAAGATCTGCTCATATGTTTTTGACAACAATTGAATGAGCTCGTAGATTGAAACTCATCTTTTAATACGCCTACTGTAATCTTATTTAATGCAAGTGAAGCCCTAACTAATTGTGTTTGTAAAACACAAAAGGACGCAACTTACCTTTTTTCATCATTTTTTGAATTTACAATAATATACCTTCGAACTGCCTCATTAACCTATTAATGACTACATCCGGTCAATAATATTAATGATCTTTATATGATCTGCAGTTTGAATACTAATTGGTTGCATCTTATTAACTTAACAAAGTCGAATTGATCCAAATTACGGTTTTCTTTATTTTTTAAGATAGGCAATGGTAATGTATGTATTGATTTTTATAATTTATTCCTGTTACCTTCTTAGTAAATAAGGAATTGGTGTATAAAAATCCATGTATGATAGGCAGATATTTTGACTCTGTATTTAGACGTTTTTGTCAACTGTAAAAATGCAGACTGCAGGGCTTGTATAATTTACTAATTGTGTAAGATAGTAATTACTTTGCCATTTCTTGTCTTTATTAAAATTAATTAGAATATTCAATCCGCATTAAGCCATGATCTTGTTTTGTTTTATTAGGCAGCTTCGTGATTATGCAGCGTCATAATGAATACGCCTTGAGCGCGTTGTCAATTAATTACGAGTCTCTTGTTTGTTGTAAGATGACTGCATTCATGTACATGTATATTTAAGTCCAGGAATATATTCATTTTCCCAATCCTGATACGCTTGGTTATCAACAATGCTAAACTTGATCTGTTTTCTGGTTTTTTCCTAATTTGAATATCGGTATTTAATGATTTGGCCTGCGAATATTTATGGACGAACATGGTTTCTTGTAGGAAAAATAGCAGGAAATAAACAGGAGTCTGATTTTAATTTTAGAAAAATATTAATATTTCAGGGCATGAAACATCATGGAGAAGACTGATGAAGAAGGGGATGTCCAGACATCCCCCGTTATATGACCCGTTACATGACCTATGCACATCAATGAAATAAAATTGCCTGGGAAAAATTGATAAAGAAGACACATAAGCTGACCTGGATATCTTCCCTGAACGTTACTTAAAGAAAACAAATTAATGCTGAAAAGGTGGGCTTCTTTTTTTTCAAATTAACAATGCTCTTACCCATATAACAGGTTTTATCCTAACGTATAGGTTGCTTTTAAGGAATTTGAGCCAAAGACATGATTGGATATATCTTTTACAGTAAACAATCTTACAGTAATTACCTAACATTTGGATGAGTCCAAAAAATCAGCGATTTTCCTACATAAAGTATGAGGAAAGATGAAAAAATTGAACGCCAACAGGAACGCCACAAATTATCATATATGATATCTTTTAGCTATAAATCTATATATACTGTATATACCAACAAGGAGTTGTGTGTGTTTGTATGTGGGTGGCTTAGTGGGCGAAAAGTTGTTCCATGAAGCGCTTTTGCTGAAGTGGTAAGGGGGCGCTTTTAGCATGGGGGCGCTGCGGTCATGATTCGTTCATTAGGCCTACTTCGTCGCTATCGGTAAGTACAGCCCGGGCTTTCCAGCTAGTATTATCATATTTATCAGTTTGACAATTACATGTATTTGAAACGGCGTTAGTCTTTTAACTCACCTTCATGCAATGATTATGTCAACGTTACAGTACTTGTTGTGGTGTAACGGTGCAAACCAAAAAAGTTCGAAATACATCGAGCATTTTTCCAAAAATGTATATCTCCTTTATTTTTTTCGAATGGCCTTACCTTTATGTAGGGATATGTGAGACTGGAAATGCATACCAGCCAGAAGTAGGTCGGGAGGTGGAGAAAAAGGGATCGAACCATCTTGTACACGTAAAATCATTGGAAAATGCATTTCCGTGCAATTTATTTTGCATTTTCCATCGGTTTAAGTAACAAAAAATGCTGGCTGGCTTGCCGGGAGACTGGTGGAATGCGAACCAGACGACTGAACGCGGGTCCTTGTTAATCCATGGAGAAATAAGGTAAAGGGAAAATATATGAGATTCGAAGTGCAGGCAATGATTTGACCAAGTAGAAGAACTGTCGGAAATGCAAACAATCTCCTTGAATGGAGAATATCGGTCGGGGGCGAAGGTTCAGAGTCGTCCGGTTGGAATCTTTTTTTCCTTGAATAATAAGAAGCGTTTAAAAAGAGATTGCAGCACGAAGGAAATGATGAGAAAGAGTTGGGGTGGAAGAGAAGCACCTATAGAAAGAGCTATAAAGTAGGCAGTCTGAATACGAGAGAAGAAAACGTTTTTTAGATATGATGGGCTCGTGAAACACTGTATCGACCTATAAATGTCGTAGAGAAGGGGAAGCCGCTTTTGAAAAAGCGGAATTTTGTTTCGAGCAAATTGCCGTACAACTGAAAATACATCCTAAAATTAAACATTGAGCAATTTAGGCTCTACGTGTGGCTTCCATTCAGTTCACTTTCAAATTGTGGATTGTTTCCGAAGGGGTAAAGAAGAGATGAATAGGCATTTCTGCTCACGAACCACTCGTTTTAAAAAGAGAAATGCGCATGCGTGGAAAAGCTTAACAGACTCGCATCTATCGACGTCATGGTCGGTTGCACCGTATTTTAATCGCCGATTGTAGTTTAAAAAGGTGATTGAGGACGTTATCGTTTGTAACGTATTGAGGTAGTGCATAATAAAATGGATTGGCATTTCACGGCCAATGTTGTTAGCATGGTTTGCCCATCTTCAAGGGGCAGTCTCTTGAACATTTTCTTCTCTACAGACCGGAAATTCTTAAATGTTCCGTATTGTCTGTATACAATACTTGTCATTTAATCATATAAAGTATCATTTATTTTTAATTAACAATTTCTCGTAGTAGCTTAACTTTTAAGATTCGACTTTGGCCATCTATGGAAATCCATATTTCAACTTATCTCAATTCAGCTATTTACACGCATACATGAATACGGTCACATGATTTTTTCATCCTAACCTATAAATGAAAACGATCAGCTAACAAAAATGCATAATACAATGTAGTTGAATTTCACGGTCAATGTTGTTAGCATTGTTTGCCTATCTTCAAGGGGCAGCCTGTTTATTTTCATCCTGCATCTTGTATATGCAATTCCTGTAATTTATTCATAATTTTTAACCTTGTTCAATCCTTTGTTTTTGAAACAGGAATTTCTCGTTGAAAAGGCCATGTAGCTATTTTTTAAGAGGAAAACTAATTAAACCATGAAATATGGACTATATAGTTTGGCAATGAAACACCAGCCCCAGTGTATAACAAGCTGTTTTTTTCTCTCTAATAACCAAGACATACACTCAGGACATACAATCATACAAGTCAGGAACTTGAAAATGTCTGGAACGTCTGGGAAATTAAACGTATTAATGTTGTCACAATCCGAAATGAATGCTTCTACGCGGTTTTCTCAGGGCCCATTAGCAAAATGTTAACATTTTCTCAGTACAAATTTGCAAAATTTTCAACAGTTTTCAAAGACAAACTTGCGAAATTGTAACGTTTTCTGAGCAAACCTTTGCAAAACTTTCCACATTTTCTGAAGACAAGTTTTCACAATTTTCTTGTTTTCCAATTTTCAAAATTATCTTTAGTAAATTTAGCGAAATAGTGAATATCTTCCTAGGTCGATTTTTCAAAATCGTAGATGATATTGGAATATGTCAATTTTAACATTGTATCGGTCAGGGAAATTTGTTTCAAAAACCTGGAAAGTCAGGGAAGTTGAATATGAAATTTCTGGATGAACCCAGCATGCAATAGGATACACATGCAATTCCGAGGATGAAAATAAGATGACTCTTCGTAGAAGGCTTACCACGTGTGGAAAATTAGTTGGCACAGCCCTTGATGAAGATCTTGTCAAAACGTAAAAACCAATGCATTTGAGACCTATGGTTTGCTAGTTTAAGTATGATACCATCATGTACTTCCAACAGGGCATACAGAATATGGACACGAACGCATACATGTGCGATTGAATGTTCACATCCAGTATACAGTATGTAGATGTGCATATTTATTTATTGGACCATGCATAGATATGGCCATCCAACGCGTCTTATGCTCGATCAACTAGAGCAATTCATCGCAAATTGCGCTTCAAACGTCCTGCGTTTTATCTTTCCATAATGAAAACATCGCGACGAAGTCAATTATGAAGCGTTCATGACACGATAGGCGCTTTTCTCCTCTCTCTCTCTCTCTGGCACACCCCCGCGTCTCTCATTTCCACGGTGCTTCGCGCTTTTAATCATCCCGGGAATTAAAACGCTAATCTTTCTAATGAATCAGTTGTGTTATTATTGCAGAAAGACAAAAGCGAAGAGGCGCCATTTAAAGATCACGCTTCAATGAGCCCGCCTCGTCGTTTGCCCCCACTTCCAGCGCCCTGGGCAGGGACATGGACGAGGGGCAGTGCGGGGTGGGGTGGGGTGGTGGTAATGGGTTGGCATGACACCGATGTTGGCATACCTTGCATTTTGGACCACCCGGAAGCCGCGCTTATTTTCAAATTACATTGGCGCGCTTCGCATTTCGTCGCTAATAATTCAGGGTGAACGAATGAGACAATGAGCAGGTTCGCTTTTGTCCGTTTGTTTGCAGCGTAAATTAATGAGGCTGAAAATGAACGTGTATTGATTCCGAGATGAACGCGCTGCGAACTCGTGTAAAACGGTGCGAAGCGCACTTTGGCGAACGCGTGGCAACTAAATACGAGATGAGGCCCTTTTTCCTGCCTGCAAGTAGGTGTTACTAAGTGCTTCAGGATAGCTTTGAAGACTGCGAAGTTGCGGTCTGGTTTTGAGATTTTTTGTTTGTTGAGAAATTCTTGTCTATGGGTGAGAACATACTGAATGCCTACTTTCGACATGCTTCTTTCAGCTTCTTTCGTGCTTGTTTTCGTATTCTTGTTTCCAGCTTTGAGGCGCACAATGAATGCTGATATCAGCGTGATATCCACGTGTGCATTAGCATCTCAGGATGAGTGCAGGACACGTTTTTTACGGTACATAGGCGGCATACAATCGATGGCTACACTTTTGGCCAATCTGTGTGCCACTCTGTGTGAAATCTGCTTTCAGATTTCCAAAAAAGCATGTTAAAAACATTCATGAAAGCTTATAAGCGCTTCTTGTAAGCTCAGCCTGGCTCATCTAAGCTTTCCTTTGTGTGCGCTCTCATTTAAAACGCATGCCGCCTTCTTATCCCGTATGGTGGCGCTCTAGTGTACGCCTTGTGGCATTCAGAGTGTTCTCATCCATTCGAAAAAATGCCTAAATTTTCGGTTTGATGTTTTGTTGAGATGCTGGCTTGGTAAATATGCTCTTTTGATAATTGTACTCAACATGCAGCGCATTATCGTGCATATTTTACTTTTATCCCGTTTTGCAAACTTGCGAACGCAATTTTTTGAAATTGTTGACATTTCATTTCAAAAGTGGATTTTTTTTTCCAATTGAATTCACAAGCCTTGAATTTTTCACCATCAGTTATTTTAATTAAAATTTAATTAATTTTAACGAGCGTGGTAGGTTCTTTGTTTAAATTTCCAGATAGCTTAATATGAAACTAAAAATCGAAATTCGAAACTTTAATGATGAGCGACTTTTGCCGATTTGTTTATACATTTGTACTGATATAACTTATTTTTGTGGTTATTATTTCGTATAATTTCTTCCTTTTTTGTCTGTTTAGGCCTATTGTAAATTTTTTTTTCTAAAAACGAGTAATATGTGTTTTTGAAAAAGACCTCTAAAGCCTGTTTACAACCTGCTGCTATACGTTTTTAACCAGTTGTTGTTTGTTTCCTGAATATGTTTTTGTAATAAAAAATTTTTCCTTGTAATTTCACAGCTACTGATGAAGACGCACTGAGTCCAAATGTTGAGTCATATTAAAATAATTGGTTGTGAAAAATTCCAAGACTTGCGAATCAATTTACATAAATTCCAACCACTTGAAGATGGAGAAGATGGATAGGATGAATAAGTGAGCATTGTACACGCGTGAATATTCACTTGGTGTTAATTATGACACCTTGTTTATAAATAACGCTGTGCTATTCGTCAGCAAATGTTTCGCATAGTCTGGCCTCTATTTTTTTTACACTTTAAGAAATAATGGTGAAATTAGATATTTTTAACACCCAAGGGAATTTGCTTGCCTTTTTTGAGGTATTTAAAATTATTTTGGGATTTACAAACACCTAGTGGTATTTCTAAACTCCTAAATAGGTGTTTTGAATAAAAATCGTTCAAAAGGTGCTCATAGATACCTATAATGGGGAAACCCAGGCAAAGGCACAACTATATAGTGAGGCTCACTGAAGCAAGTCGGGATAGCGTGAGGTATTTAGTAGGCCTAATGGTAGGTTGCAGGATCGAATCCCGGTAAGTTTCAAGAATAAATTTTAAAAAAAAGCTATATACGGCATGTGATTACCGTATGTTTTAATTTACATGTAGGCTCGTAGGTACACACCAAGTAAACCATGGTGACGTAACTAGAAACTGCAAATTTTTTTGGGGAAATGCACATATTATGGTACTCTGGAACACCTCTTGTAGTATTCTGTAACACCCTTAAGATGAGGTATTCCATAAAACCAAAAACGGTGGAGTATTTGTGACAAGTCAAAACACCTTTTTCAATTGTTTGAAGTACCTTTATTTCATACAGTTGTTACTTATCAAAGAAAATGTTGGTAGCAAAATTATGTAATTTATTTTGATCATTGCATTTAGTTCTTGACGTCAGCATTGGGAGAAACGAGACTCAACCGGCGGTGATAACTTTGACGGCAATCGTCTGTAGGTCAAAATTGCAAAGCCCTGAGTAATGTAAGGTGGCTCGTAGCTAGAGTCCTCTTTATTCAGAGCTGTCTTTATTCATACTAGTGCTTTAAATAAGTCGACATAGCTTTTAACATTTGTCTGCTAAATGCAGATGTTCGCAAATAAATATTGATTTTTAAGAGCAATTCAAACATGTTTGACGGGTCATTGCTGAGTACGTTTGAGGATTGAGTATAGCGTGGTAATTTTACCCACATCTGCTAAGAGAGCATTAGAATCAGGGCTGAGAAAAAAAACTTCAGGTTGAGCAGACATTTAAGAAACTCATCGCAGTTTACGTTTTCGAGTATAACGTATTTGCACATTTGAATCACGTACATGTACATGTAGTTCGAGGTTTGAAAATCGTGTTCATTCACATTGCCCAATCCACGATGAAAAGTGAAGCATTGTTTTCACATTCTGGTGGCCCCCAGGACGGGATCTTTGCCGGACCCCTCACCTACCGCTAAAATTGTTATTCAACTGGATTTAGGATAAAATAAGTCATTTAAAGTCTATATTTTTCTAAAGAAAACTATATGGACCTTCCTCGGACGCCCGCTTGGATTCTGGTCATTTTGAATAACTATATAGTTTTCAATTTATATCATTAGAATTTGAAACTACAACCAAGAAACTATATAAATAACTAGGGTTCCCCCAGACCTGGCAAATCTGTAAAAGTCATACAGAATGAATTATTTTGAAAAATTCAGGTAATTTCTTCGTTTTGATGTTGTCACATGTTAGTTCATGATGAATGTTTTTACATGATTAACTCAGGGCCCGTCGGTAAACATTTAAAAAAATTTCCCAGTACAAATTTGCAAAAATATCAACATTTTTCGATGACAAATTTTTTAAAACCCTGAAAAAGTCAGGGAAGTTGAATATGAAATTTCTACGGGAATCGGAACCTTGATAATAGTTTGCATTTCTACCTTAACGATCTTCGAAATATTTCTTCTGTTTTTTATTTTTTTTTTTTTTTTGCCTGTCCGCGAAGTATTTTTACAATTTTCACCGGTCCGCAGGGGTTAAAAGGTTAGGAAAAACTAAGTTGCTGATTTGATGAAAAGATCATGTGTTGCAGGCCCATATGTAAGTGGCCATTCAAAAAGTATGTCCTCAAAATTTTCTAAAAATTGGACTCCCCCTACCCCCCCCCCCCTTCCCCCCATTCGGACGGTTAAAATTTAAAAATATTGTATTTGGAAAATTTTGAAAGTTTTGCAAATTTGTACTTTAAAAAGGTTGAATATTTTACAAATCTGTACCCGAAAACAGTTGAAACTTGTAAAGATGACCTCGAAAAAGGTTGAAACCTTTGTAGGCCTATACTCGAGAAAAATGAAAATTTTGTAAATTTGTAATGAGAAAATTTGAACCTTTGAAAATGGACCCTGAGCTTTTAAGTTCTCTGACTTTTACAGGTTTTCCAGGACTGGAGGTATACCCCGTTTACTGACTTTTGCAAATTTATAACACATCACCTACGCGATATTGCGCTCATTTCCCTCTTTGCTTTGGGAACTGAGTTTATTTGGATTTTTTATTGAGTGGACGTCCAAGTTGGTCATACCCCCCTCCCGCCCCCTGTCCACATTGTGTCCGTGACTCAACCATGTCCCCCCTTCCTTACCCCCTAGGCCTGCATGAGGACGTCCTTTTTGAATGGCGCCGAACTCCACATAAAGTCCATTGCAGATGACCAGTCCGAGTACTCCCGCGTCTTCGAATTGCTCGCTGTCGCAGGGCATACCGAGCAAGGGCACTGACCAGCTCCTTGCGATGTAGTTTTAAAACGCTAATTAAACTTTCTTCTATAGCATAATTATTTGCTCAACATCTCCTCGTGTTGTTGCTCGTTCGTGGTTTCATAAGTCTAATTTCTTGCGTGCGGAGTTTGAATTGCAAAATGCCTCGTCGGGGGAGGTTCAAATTCCTCGGTCTTAATTGGGAGGAGATGGTTTGGGTCACTCCGAATGGCGTCTTCGTCAAAGCAAGAGGCATTCTAACGTGCTCGCCTCACCCAACTATTTCATCTAATTTAAGCTTCCGGCGTCATTTATAGGCGATTTCCCTTAAATACTTCCACGTCATAATGCCAGGTCACCCAATTTAATTAAAATTTATTATGGCCCGGCATTGTGCGTGCGGCTTTGGTTTCGTTTTATAGCCGTCGTAATTTTGTTGGCAAATCTGATTTCAAAGCCCGCCTCGTCGCTCCAGTCTTTCCGGAAGATTCGTTCCTATGACATAATATTCTTAGGAAACAAATTACTCGAAAGAAATGCGCGTCCTTATTTCGCTCGGAATTTGTATACGCAGTCGGGTGTGATGCCTCCTTTGAACGATTAATTCCGTACACGGCAAATATGGATTTTTTCCCCTGGCTGCTTTAATTGCCAACAAAGTTTTCATTGTCACAGCAAGGCTCGTTTTAATCAAACTTAACAAACGTAAACGCTTCGTGCTAGGATGAAAATCTAATCGTGAAAATGTTTTAGGCAATTATTTACGAAGCCTATAATAATATCTCGCCGCATTATCGTCGTGGTTGCGAATGCTAAACGAATTCCAATAATTAAAATTTACAATGAAGTCGGTGAAATCTCAACGTCCGCTCGTAAGCGTATCTCGTCTCGGATCGTGTCACGTGGATCTTAGTCTTAAAATATTTTTAATGGAATGATTTTATAAGGTATGCATTAAGAAAATCGTAACTATCCGATAATTACCACGATGTGCAATTTCGATGTTTTAGGTACTTTGAAAGAAAATGTGAAACGAAAAATGGACTAAGTACGTCTGTATTTAATTACTGTATATGTTTGCGCCAGCTGGAAATCCCGGCTTTGCCCGGGGAAGCTAAAAGAAATGAAACACTCACCTTGCGTTGGAACTTAAAAAGTAGGCCTAACACCGATTAAAAAAAACATACGGAGCCCCGTAGCGGATGACGCGAGTAGTACAGACCCCCCACCCTGCCCGTGTGGGTGGTGACTTCCGGTGGGAGGAAACCGCCCACCCACCCCCAACCCCTAAAAGCCACCTGACACCTGACACCTGCCGGAAGTGACGTCATCACCTCCGCGCAGAT
>JAQGAO010006698.1:0-12000 GCA_034697705.1 Ommatoiulus sabulosus | reverse complement strand
AGGGTATGACCAACTCGAACGTCCACTTGAAAAAATAAAATCGGTTCCCAAAGCGCAATATCGCATAAATGGGTTATAAATTGCATAAGTGAGTAAACAGCTAGAGTACCACCAATCATGAAAAACCTGGAGAAGTCAGAGAACTTAAAAACTTAGGGTCAAATCGCAAACTTTCAATTTTTCCCAGTACAAATTTTCAAAATTTTCATTTTTCTCGAGCATAAACTTGCAAAATTTTCAACCTTTTCGATGGTTATCTTAACCATTTTTTCCACGTATTTTCGAGGAAAAATTTGAAAAAAATTCCACGTTTTCCCCAAGTATACATCTTCAGCATTTTCCACTGTTTTCGAGTACAGATTTGTAACATTTTCAACAGTTTTCGAGGAGAAATTTGCAAAATTCTTAACCTTTACAGAGTACAACATTTACGTTTTCCACGTACAAATTTGCAAAACTCAAAAATTTTTCAAATACAATTTTTTTCAAGTTTCGGACGTCCTAATGGAGAAGTGGGGGGAGGGAAACTTGATTGATCAGACAGGGGGTAGGGGTGAGTCCAATTTTGGGAAAATTTTGAGGACGTTTTTTGAATGGCCCCTAAGAAGAAAATCATATTAATTGGCGGGAATTGTCAATAAGTGTTTCAAACGATGTCTTGCAGCGCTTTTGCTACGGTGCTACCTGATTGTTTAACAGCAAGTACATGTATGTTTTGACCTCATTTTCCTATCCCAACTCTCCCGTGTAGTCGTTAGCGCTACCTGGTAGAGTCAGGGTAGAGTTCGCTGAAATTATAGTGAAATATTATTAGTTTATTACAGTACCAGACTTCAGTCAGTCATTTTGCTGACAGGATGCACGAGTCAATATTGTGTTTCAGTTTTATCTCGTACAGCTTCAAACATGAGCAAATGTTTGAGGCCAAAAGAAATTGGCTTTTAAGTTGTTGTCAATAGCTTTGCATATGATGCACATATCGATCGATATTAGTTTTTTTTCACATTTTTACCTTCAGCGAATGCTTTCAAGCATATTATGAGAAATGATCCACTCTTGTTGGTGATCTAAAATTAATTAATTCAGAAATAAATGCTGTCAGATCCGTATGTGCCAACTTGCATAATATTTATTACTTATAAAGGGTTTCCGTACTTTTAATTGTCATTTCCTGTTATTTACTAAAATTACAGTTCATGCGTAGTTTTGTTGGGCATAGTCACTTTCTTTAGGAGCAAATGTCACTTTTCAGGATATACTATGTGTTGATTAGAACTTATCATTTGTGCAACAGGAAGTCTCCACTAAGATTCGGACTGAATACAAAAAAAAGTTTAAATGAATCATGTACCGCGCTCGAAGCTTTTAAAATGTCATGGCACGAACGATATCGCTCATTTTTAGGTAGGCCTATATAGTTCAATAAATTGTAGAATGCATGGCAGCAGAAAAAAATAGCAGTCAACTTGCTGATGAAATTCCTTCTAAGATTTTGCTTCACTAAAGGCCGTCACACACCGGGCAAGTTTAGGCGTGTCTGAAAAGTCAAGCGCATATTTCTGAGCATTTCACTAAACATGGCTTTTAAAAAGGAAAATTTCAAACTGAAAGTAATTATACTTCATTTATGGAACTGACAAAATTAATGGAATTGACAAATTAAAACATATTATTTCTCATAATTCACATTCTAAAAAACCGAACTTTTTGAACATGCCGTATTTCCAGATACATAAATTATATAACTTTCCTCGTGGTTGACGGCCTTTAGTTCACTGATGTTTTATGGATAGTTTTGCAAAGCTTGAAAAGGCCCAAGAAACTGTCCTAATCAATTTTACCAAAACTTAAACGTTGACAATCGGTACTCACCCAATAACCACAGGCACTTGATTTAGGTCCAAATTACTTTCAACATACGCGTACTAAAACGAGGCTTGACCTTAATAATTTATCATAAATCATTTTTCATTTTACTAAATATAGAAATATTCTTCTCGTCTAGAATCATCGATCATTTTGTATTTTTTTTTTTTTTTTTTTTACAAACGCAAGAATTTGTGATTTTCTTTGTAATAATTGAAAAATAAATAGTCCACGGTCAAGTCCTACTTCTTTGGGCAATAGGCCGACTTTTCTGAATTTCGGTATTTTTTTTTATCAATGGTCCTTGTAGTTATCACGAAGAATTTAGACTATCTGGTTGCTTTGGCAATTATGTTATTAGCGCAAAAAATGACATCCAAATACTTTACGTGCATTCTGGATTTGATATATTTGTAGCCCATCTAGAAAACCATTTTTTTAAATATATTTCTACGAAAAACATTTTCTGCATAATTCATAATTTGCACATGCGCAGAAATTTTTTCCGTTCAATGCACAATTGAACAATAGACTGTGATGAAATGCTTCCAGAATTTCATTTTGAAGGTATCACAATGGCAATCATTACGATGCATTTGTAAAATGTTTTATTGTTGCATTTAGTCCTTCTTATGCATTCAAATTTCCGTTTTCCGAATGCTACATTTTCGTTTGTAAGGCTTGTTCGACGGTGCAAAACATTGCCGCTAGATGGTTCTGCGTTGAAAATGATTGCTGAAATTCATTATTTCAAACAGCGTTTCGCTGCTAAATTTACTTCATATAAATGTGTGATGTATCATTGTTTTGGCAATAAGGCATTGGCATGATTAAATCGATCTTTCGACTGGTCGCAGAGGTTACGGGGAACTGAAAGGAATACATACATGTATAAAGTTTGAATGAAATGTTATTTCCATTCTTTGCAATCATTGCATTGTCATGAAAAAAAAAACTGCATTTCATGGTATTTTTTTATGTTGTGAACAGTTATAACCGGCTTGCGTTGTGTTTTTCTTTGAAAGACACCGTGAGGAGAGGGTAACAGCTAGATCTCAGTGCATTTTGTAACTACTTCAGAAACGACAAATGGAGTTACCTACTAGAATTTCCCCCAGAGCCATTCTCATTCATTCACCTTTTATCTGAAATTAATGTTTGTCCTCCCTTTTCTTGAGCGTATACATAAAAAGATAACTCTCTCCTCTCTAAATCATCCCATTATCTGCAAGTTTTTAACCCCAACATGACCTCTAATGCTCTCTTCTATCCCCTGTGAAAATTCATGCTTACTAACGGTGTTTTGCTGCTGTTGCTGGCCCATTAGAGGAAAAAAAACTACTTAGATACAGGTATGTATAACCACGCAAATAACACATAAAACCCTGCAATGAAGTACATGTACAGTGCAATTCTAAAAACGATTGCATATTATGTTTGTCCACTGCCGTAGATTAACCCATGATATTTGGATTCTTTACGGCCATTAATTATTACAATTACATAATAACTAGATATGTTGCGATTGTTTGTAACACTGCCAATGAACACTAAAACATCGATAATCCGCGATTAGATTTTCCCTACATGTACAGCATTGTTTCCATTGTTTCAGCAATTGATGTGAAATTGTTCAGTTTCACCATTTTTCTCTATATTCGATTGAAAAAAGCAAGTAACTATTACATTCAGTGATTACATTTAACCAGGCTTAGTGCAATCGAACAATCTTATATGTTCAAGACTGCTTTTAAATTTATTGTTTTGTACCTCACGGGTTTAGATTCAAGTTGAACAATTCAGGTTTTGCTATTACATTATTTTGACGAAAAACAGATTAGCTGATTTTTGATGTCCAATTCTTAAATTCTAATCTAAAATTTATCGAATTATAAAATTTATTGAAAAAGCGTTATCCTATTAAAAAAAAATTTAACTTTTACTGTAGATTTTTGGGGTGTTGATAAGCACCAATGAACCTTTTCATCTTTCTATCTTACATTTTACTGTAAGTCACGTTTTATCATATTGTTGTCTGTACATGCACAGTATAAACTGAGCAGGTTGTTGTGTTCATCATGTAGATTGAAACGATTACTTACCGAAAGCAACCAGCAGGAGGGTTTGGGGTTTGCCGAAGGCAGTGCATGGAAAGTATTTGTATTTATTGTTAGTTTGTTTGCTTGAACGTTTTCATATTCATATATCTTATCGATGTTTGTTCTGTATAATGAGTTGAGAAGGAAACATCTTTTAGTCCGTCTGACATAAACATTCTAAATCTTAACGGTGCATTATTTAGTCCCAGTTGCAAACTGAACCGTTAAATACATATTCGCTATTAGCATCGAGTGAATGCTGTGGAATTAAAGTTTTATAAGAATCTCGTGTTTCTGGCGAGTTAAAAATAAACCAATCCTAAATGTTACACCTATAGTTCGTTCACGTCCCTGCTAAAATATTTTTATTGGTGAATAAATAAGTAAGAACATCTTAAAAACAACTCTGAATATACCCCATGGTGCATGAGAACATGTGTTTTTTTTAGGAAAATCAAATTTCTTTTTGAAGCTACATATTTTTCTGGCCTCCTTACCAATAAAAGACTGTCAAAACAATGAACAATGAAAACCGATTCTACGCAGTAGTAAATGCGATGAATTACACGTGATATTGATTTATAAAAAGATAAATATCATCGAAACGCAAACCTAGAATAACATTTTATCCTTTTAAAATAGAGGCCAAATATGCAAATAAAATACAGAAAAATAAAAAGTTCCATAAAATAAGAAGGTTCCTGCACTCAAGCAGATAATAATGTTAAGGTCGGTCTAGACGACCAAAAAAATCAAGCAAGTGAACATAAAACTTTCAACATGCATCTCTACCTACAGTAGGTTAATTTATAGCACTACAATCCTCTCAAACTACATGACATCTGTTATCGTTAAAAAAGAAACCGTTTTCCTCAAGAGAAATTGCTTTATAAACTTTCGTTAACATTCGTGTATGTTGGTAGTTCCTCGACCCTAAGATTTTTAAACTGAAGAGCATATGCAAATTATTGACATGGGGTAGTCCAACATGTAGGCCAGCGGCTGTTTGTTTGGAACGTGTCAATTTTACGGTTTTGAGGAAAACTTTAATAAAATTTACAATGTTGTCCTGAAACATGTACTCATTTTTAAAAGGGGAACTTTAAATAATATTAACCTACACTACTTCTTAATGTCTTCAAGATCATTCTTTAGAACCATGCATTCAGCATTAAATAACTGGTAGCGTTTCATTGGTCAATAGTTATCTTTATGTTATCTACAGTACATGTACATGTACACTGTATAGCATATTACAGCTACACATTTGGTACCACACGAGACCATTGCATTGATTCAGAGTAGCCTACCCTTTGGCATTATTTAATAACCTACCTTGACGTCATTATGTTATTCCCATTCATAAATGAATTTAGTGGCATATTCATGTATTATAAGTTTTAGAAGTTGTAAAAACATTAACATTTCCCATATTTTACTATTCAATACATATGTTTTTTAGATATTCGAATAAAAATACTTTCATTATAGTATTGATCGATGTTGACTGGAAATTCTTAATATTCGCACAGAATTACTTTTAAAAATCGTAAATGGATACTGTTTTTTTAAATACACCTACTAAATTATCTTACATGCAAATAAATACATCTTGACGCTAACTTCATGTAAATTCATGCAAATTGGGCCAGCTGCTAATTGGTACTGTATGTCATTTTCGATAAAACTTAACGAGCATTACAAAACGATGAAATTCTTTCTACGCTTTGTACAAAGCTAAAATTACCAGAAACTTTTTAATTTCAGTACAAAATGTTCGAATTAAGTATTTGAAAGTACACGAAAAGTATATGAAAACTCAATGGCCAATGATTTTTAAAAGGCTTCTTGAAGAACTGTTATTTATACAGTTATTTTGTAGAATTGTGTCATTTGGTTTTGCCATAGCAATAGGTACAGTACATGTACATGTACAGTATATGCGTTGAGAAATCCATTCCCGTAAAACAGCAGACCAGGTAATAGCGTAAAATAAAATATGTATTCAAATTTGTGAACCCAGCTGCACAAATGATGTTCAAAGTTCTCTTCCATGCAGGGAGAGACCTTCAGTCGTCCTTTGAAGGATTTGAAAAACTACAAGCGTCAATGACCATTTAATGCATACGCCATTACCGCCAAATGCCCACGTTGAAACCCGGGTCTTTATCATTCTACAAGAACATGTTTTCATAATTTTCATCGAAACTATCTTAGTTGTATGCCGTTGAAAGTTGCCAGAAATTATTAAAAGTAACAACTTTCTAAAAAAATTTACGATAGGTAAGTCTAGGTGTTATTTCTACCATGATATAGCTAAAGTGGGTACCTGTATACTGCACAACCAAAAAGATAATATGATGAAACAAGACTGGAGAATATATGATACTATACAACACATTGAATATTCTAACTGTTCAAATGATATCTTTTAATAATTCTTTGGATACATTTTACTGGATGTTAACTCACAGTATATACAGTACATGTAAGTTTAATTCAATGCTTATAATTGATGGAGTAAACGAAACACAGCCAAGGAAACTGTAAAGGGACTTAAGCTTAACTCTTTGGCCGGTTTAATTCAAGATAAGCGGATGCGATGATCACTTTTTGCTAAGTTGTTGTACAATATATTATATCTTCGGCTATATTGCTGTTTTTAGGTCGTTATGGCGAGTATATATTGTATATTTATACTTGAGTTCATTGCCCAGTACACGTGTTTCTCTATTTGTTAAAGCTTCTTTGTGGCACCCATAGTGTTCTGATAAGGGAAAACGGGAAATGATACCAAACGTGATTAATTGCATATGACGATATTAATTAGAAAAGCAAATTCAACTTTTGTGTCTATCTGATATATTCTTTTCTGCAATCTTTCTTGCTTTATATTTACGATATTGTCGGCACTCTATAGTACGGTTAAACCTGTCGCTGTTGATACCATTTAAAAATTGCACGTTAAATGGTTTTTGACATTTATGACAAAATCACTGTCACAGCATGTTGTTGCAAATGCAACCCTCTGAGTAATGCTTCAATTGACATTGTATATTCGAATTTCGGATTGGAACATGCACTTGCGAATGAATTAAGATGCATGCTAAGTCCAATGACTCGAAATGATGAAGTACTGAACATAAAGTCGAAAGTATTTCAAATTAATCCATTACTGATCAAATGTTTATTGAAAGGAGAATGACAGTCAAGTATATGTTCGTGCAATGAACCAGATTTTTTTTTTGCAACGACAAGTTCTAGATGCGCTAGCAAACTACAACTCTACGAGTACAGTACTTGCCTTAATCCTTGAAAGTGATATAAAACTTCAGTGAATCCATAAAATTGAAAATTAGAGCACGATACGGGATCTTTTGTTGATCTACGGAGGTAAATGAATAAATACAAACACTTTAAGACATAAGCACTTAGCCATATCCGCAGTGCTGTCGACAATTAAAGGAGGTGGAAAGTCTTTAAAATCGTTCATTTGTGGAAAAACTTCGCTTCGACCATTACTTAATACGACGTACTATACTTAGCACTCCTCCAACCAAGCCGAACCGTGAATCTTTTAAGAATCCGTCCACTTCCTCCTTTGACATCAAAAAGCAGATCGAGTCTTCCCACACGCAAGAGCATCTCAAGGATGTCGTTGGGCTGTTTGTAATTGCATTTTTGTGACTGAAGTATTTCTTGGGTAACATATATAACGAGTCCTTCAAACTAATGCGAGGAATTTCTTGTACTATAAAGTACGTTTTATTAGTTCACCCCTTTCTAGGATTTATTCAAATGTATGTATTTAGTTCTATTTGTATGGTTAGCAATTAATTCGTCGACTCAACCGATCAAACCAAAACAAATGCTGATAGGAATAAAAAAAGGGTTTTAATGTCTATTGTTTTTAGGCCATTTTGAGTATGTGTCTTTGGTTAATTAGGATATTCTCCCATTTTCATTTGGATGCAACCTAGTTTGGTTGCTTCTCGCCGATGAAGCAATGAAAGAACTCAAGCCCATCAAAGAAAGTTGTTTGTTTTGATTTCTTATAAGGGTCATTTTGGGAATAAATATTTGTTTTGCTCATTGTAATGGCCTCAAATTGTGATACAGAACTATTTAACATTGAAAAAGTCCCCAATTCAATGATGAATGTTCATCCTTCGTATTTAGAAGGGTGTGGAGGAGGGAAAAGGAACTTTAAAAGAACTAAAAAAAACATTGTTTTTTGAAAAAAAAAATATAAATATCAATTCTTATCTTAATTGAGACTTTCTGTGTGTGATCCGATATTGTCTCAAAATTGTTGTTCATTTACACATGTACAATGTATATACAATATTAATCTCATTTGGTATGCAATTATATTATATTGTATGCCAGAAAGGTTGTATCAATGGCATATTCTATATTTTTGTACTTGTCTAGTTCCAATAAATGCATCATAATTAGTGAGACCATTCCGAAATACACAGTAGGCCTACATTTATACAGTATAGGCCTATTAATTTGTACATGTGTAAATCCGGATATTTATTTAGAGTCGATAAGTACAAAATATTGACAATGCAATTAGTACAACCTTTCTAACGAATAATTTCCACGATATGTCACTGCCACAAGGAAATATATTTTCCGATGTATTATTTTGAGGAACAAGACATTTAATGAATTCATTTTATACTCTTCCTTATTACGCTGGTTAGCTGTACAGTTCAGACCTACTTTCAAGGTGCAAATGGTTTGATTCAACTTCCATTGCAGCATAAGTGGATTGGTTTTGACATTATTAGCCGCTGCACTAATGCTTTAAAGATTGAAAACACAGGCACGTGTTAATGGGTCAACTCATGGAGAATCTTGAACAATATCAACCGTGAATGAAAAGTAAATTTGGAAATGATGTTACCTAACAGAGAAGTTGTTCCGTTTAGAAAGAAAATCGTTATGTTATATGAATGTAGGTCTTGAAACTATAGAAGTAAAAATATTGTGAATTATGACTGAAGTTAATTGCTGAACGGGGTCGTCTGTTTGTGGCGTCATTCTTGGCACATCTTTTACATGCTTGGCACATTCCATCGCAAAAACTTTCTCCAAAAACAAAATAGTAGTATCGAAATTCCTATTTTGGGCTTTCTACAGTCACAACTGCATGCATCCTTTAATCTTGTAATGAACAGTTTTATGTTAAATAATTTAAATAATTAACAAACAAAATAGAAAACGCCCATACATTTTTATTTCTAGATATTTTGGATTTACGGAAATCTAAAAATTATCCAGATATAAATAATCTCATTCTCATAGCCTCATACTGTACGTCCATACATAAAACTTGAAATTGCATTATTCCCATGCCCATGAATAGGCAACAGATGCACTTGTTGAAAAGACAAGTAAAATATTTGATAACATGTAATTATGCCCAAACGTATAGGACATTTATCATTATAGGTATTTCAGTATTGAATATTATTAATACAGATTATTATTGTATCCTTATTCCAAAAAAAATCAAGCTAGTAATAATCATTGCATAATCATGAGTAATGACCAATTGCACAAACACATTTTTCAACTCGTATATAGGTATAACAAGTCATTTTCTCTACTAAAAACTTTGAAATTCTCATTCTGACAATTTGAATTCAGACCAATGATTGTCATTTCTGATTGAGACCAAATGCGGCGCCCTTTTTTTGGTGACAAGATCGATCAAATTCAGCCTGAACGCATTGTTATACGGATTCATATTTATTGCTTCTGTTTAATTCTTGGAATCAAGTATCATCACTCCTGTTTAACTTTGAAATTCTTCTTTTGATACTGTAAATATAACGCATGTACCATAATGAATCGTAAATATGTAAATACCAATAACCTACATGGGTACTTATAGAAAGTGGGCTTACGTTTTATAACAGTTCATCGGTGCAAGAGAAGGGCTCAACATTTACAGCACATGTATATAGTACACGATATATTGCATGCCGTTCATTGTTCGTTTTTTATATGCCAAGATTGAAAAATACCATGGATTTTTAGAATTACAATAATCCTCCCATTAAAATTCAGAAGACATTCGAAGATTATATAACTACATTTTTGAATAGTTTACAGCTTAGCTATGGCGGATAATGACTGGTTTTGGGGGTTAATCCAAAGAAATGACGCTGGATTTTTTGGGGTTAAAATATGGGAGAAATATAGATGCTGTGTTATATCCCAGATGTGTTTGACCACTTTCACTCTTAATGTGTTGTTTTACAATTTAAAAAAAAACATTTTAACCTGTTTAATAAGCCATATACAATAATATACCATGTCAAGCTATTTCTGTTGCGTGCTTTGTTTAGATATATAAGAATATGTTTGTCAGTTCAGTTTTGAATCAGGCCTACGTTTGTCTAAAGTGCATGTTTTATGTTACGATCATAAGGTATTTGAGGTCACATCCATTAGCTTTTACTAATTTCGACTTAAAAACGTTCATTAACTCATTGACACGAATGAAGTTCTGAAAAATGTTAATTATTTACATCTCCCTCGATAGTCGTTAAAAGTCTAGAGTGAAAGTTTTATTAACTTTAATACTGTGTTGTATAATTTTTTATAACCTGATTCGACATGGGAAGCAAATCATAGACTGCATGGTGGCACTGTCATACAGCTAGTGATTCGCACATTGCTGTGAAACTTCTACTCGCGAAACCCCAGAGAAATTCGGTGAATTTGCATTAATCGTAAATTTTCTCATCAACATTAATTAGCTCACGATCTTGTTTCATAATTATTTTCAAGGCTGCATGGACTTAATATATTAAATAACGCCAATCCTCCAGTACTATCAATATCGTACATACTAACTATGACGCTAATAATATCCGGTTGTAAGGAGAGCTAGATTAAAATAACGTGGCTCACAAAATTATTAGGCTGTAGCTGCTTAGTTTTAATCAGAATCTGCAATCGAATAAACGAAAGTAAGATAAAGTGTGTGTGGAAATATTTTTTGTTCTTCAACGGAGGAAATTAGAGAAATTAAATTTACGATCATATTCCTGAAAGGGAAGTTTGGGAACAAGCCTTATATGACATGGACAAGCAAGCAGATGTTAAGGGATTTTTCATTTGCAGCAAAAGCGAGTGTTTGCTGAAGCATTCTATTGACTATTGTGCATCTATTCCATACCAAATACCAATGTAATCATAAGTTGAATTCAGCCTTACATTTATATTATGATTGCAAGCAGACATCCAATCATCCCAATGGCATTACGTGGATAAAACCTGTATGCTCACGTACTGCAATTTCGTAAATCATAGTTATAAATGATAATAACTTTTACCATTAAATAACGGCTCAGAGATAATATATAAGGATCAGAAATGCATAATTTCTGATCCTCACCGATGTTTTGAATTTTAATGGAAATATAATCTTAAGCAATTTAAATATTTTACTAAACTGCCAAAATAATACGCGTTCAAAGCGCGAACAAAAGAAAAAAAAAGCCTTAAGTATATGGCTATCGTGAAGGAATGTTCTTTTATAAATGTAATTCGCTTTAATATGACATACTTTCACAACAAATGCAGAAAGACAAATATATGTATTTTTTTAATTTCAAGCATTTATCGCACATGAATAAAAGAGAGCGTCCTTTTACCGGATTTAAGCTATCTCTTAAAAAGTGAAAAATTAAAGCTCTTCCAAAATTGACTCTTAAAAATTGACTGATGGTATCATTATTTTGTGCTTTGTTATTTTGTCAAATTGCTCGTTAAATGCGAATATTCATCTTTAATTCTCATAAATTCCGGGAATGATGTCGTGACATTCTCAGTGATATCTTCTCCAACAATTTTAATCTCACAAGAATATATCATATACGTCTGTGTTAATCCTCTCACTTCCTCCGGGTATTTGAAATGAAAAAATGAAGCCCAGTTTTCCATCGTAGAATATCCCGTGAGTTGAAATCAATCAATACGCCATCCTCTGTTTGCGATCGTTTGTCAAACA
>JAQGAO010006697.1:0-12000 GCA_034697705.1 Ommatoiulus sabulosus | reverse complement strand
AAAATTTCCCACTTTTTTTGAGCACAAATTTGTAAAATTTTCCGTATACAACATTTTCCCATTTTAAAAAATTTTCACGCAAGTTTTTTTTTCATTTAAAAAAAAATTGTACGTTAATTTTTAAAATTGTCGTTAGTAAATTTAAAAAAATATTTTCCAGCGTCAATTTGGAAACTATATGTCAATTTTTCACGTTGTCATTGGTCAGAGAATTTTCTCTTAAACCTGTAAAAGTCAGGGAAGTTGTATATGATATTTCTGGGGTAACCCCGTATAATAAAGCTGCCCTAGACTTAAGTTTTTAAGGGGTCCGTCACATTGTTTAAATATGGCGAGTGCTCCATGATGATGAAAAGGTTAAGAAACCCTGGCTTAGGGTATCGTACATGTCTCGGGCATTGTGGTCAATTATGCATCGATTTTCATCAATTATTGTTGCATTTTGCACTGGCAGAAAACTCTTCCAGGGCACCGGAAGCACCCCTCTGAGGACTAACTTCAAAAAATTGAAGCAAAACTGATAATAATCACGTTGCATCAACTTAAACCTGTGGTTAAAAGTTGTAAACAATTAACGTTGGTGAGTTAGTTGGAAATAACTAGCGACTAAAGAACATATTGCGCGGAAACCAATTAAGTATCGGGTCAATATTTCAAATGTTCGGACATTATTTATACATTTATGATAAGCGATTCCAACCTAAATGTTCCTTCAACTTTTTCATTGATTAAAATTTTGCAAAGTTGTTCTATATAAGACGTTTGAAAAATTGGTTGATGAAAATAATGAAAATTTTCCAAATAATGACCGAGAAAACGTGAAAATCTCACAAAATTAAAAATTAAAAATTTTACGAATAAAAACGTGGACATTTTCAAAACATTGACCAATGAGAATATTAAATTTTTCCAAATAATGACCAAGCTTAGAAAACGTGAAAATCTCACAAAATTGAAAATGCAAAATTTGCGAATAAAAACGTGGAAATTTTAACAAAACTGACCAATGAAAATATTGGAAATTTTCCAAATAATGAC
This sequence comes from Ommatoiulus sabulosus, assembly GCA_034697705.1. Classification (NCBI taxonomy): domain Eukaryota; kingdom Metazoa; phylum Arthropoda; class Diplopoda; order Julida; family Julidae; genus Ommatoiulus; species Ommatoiulus sabulosus. Next base: position 10,962 of record JAQGAO010006697.1, on the reverse strand, counting down.
CGAGAAAACGTGAAATAGTTCATAAAATTAAAAATTAAAAATTTACGAATAAAAACGTGGACATTTTCAAAACATTGACCAATGAGAATATTAAATTTTTCCAAATAATGACCGAGAAAACGTAAAAAATTCCACAAAATTGAAAATGCAAAATTTACAAAAACAAAAGGAGGAAATTTTCATGACATTGACCAATGAAAATATTGGAAATTTTCCAAAAAACGACCGAGAAAACTTGAAAAATTTCACAAAATTGAAAATGCAAAAATTTACGAATAAAAACGTTTACATTTTAACAAAACTGACCAATGAAAATATTGAAAATTTTCCAAATAATGACCAAAAAAAACGTGAAAAACGTTAAAATTTTAACAACATTGACCAATGAAAATATTTCCAATCATCATCGATATATTCAGGATGCTACAAAAATAGAAAAAAAATGCAGAAAAACAGTTTTTTATTAATACCATCATTATCATTATCATCATCATTAATCATGATCATCATCATTCATCTTCCGAAAATCGGTTAGTTTTGAATACGAAAAGCCAATTATTGCACATTATAATTAATATATTCATGTTTATAGGAGTTGTTTTTAGTTTTCTAGCATTCGTAGGAAAAAACAAAACAAAGGTCACAGGTCAAAGGTTACAGGAAGAAAAAAGTAGACGAAGAGCATTCGCACGCACATTTTTTAAGAAATGAAAAATCTTCATAATATCTGCGTAAAAATACGAAAAAACAAAACAAAACAAAAACAAAAAATGGCGTTATAAAAATGACAATGAAGCCACGTGACTTTTTCCCTTTTTTGAACATGTTTTGGGAACCATTTTCGTTTTACGAGTACATTTAAAACACTCAAAAAACGAAAAAAACAAAAAACATGTTTGTGGAAACATGTTTTGGAAACACTCAAAAAAACGCAAAAAAACAAAAACAAAAAACTTAAAAACTATTTATATAATACAAGTATATATAGACGCGCCTCCTAAATAATTAATAATAATTAAAATAATAATAATCAGGATCTTGAATTTTTTTTATATTAGCGTTATTATAATAATAATGTACGTTCTATTTATGATGATAATTAGAATTAAAAATGGCGGGCTGGATAAATAACTATGTACAACCTATTCACAAATATACGGGAAAAAATGGCGGCTGCAAATATCAAAGATGGCGGCGAATTGATTAGATATATATTTTTATGGGACGAACATTTAAAATAAAAACAAAAAATAATAATAATTATGTCTCAAAATGGCTGCGATATTTTTTATAAGAGATGTGTGTACAATATTCACAAAAGTTTTTTTCGGGTTTTTTTTTTGACAAAAAAACTCAAAAACACAAAAATTGCTTTTTTTTAAAAAAAAAAACTTTTTAAAAAAATGGCGGTTTTTTGTGGAAGAGGGGGGGAGGAGGCTAAGTAAGCTGGCTGGGAAGAGGCTAAAAAAATGACGTAATGTACATGAATTATAATACAATAAAAAAGTTTTTAAAAAAATTCAACGAAAATCCGTAACGAATTACGTATTTTTATAAAATCAACAACTAGAAATGTAAAAAGGCGCTGCCCTCACTGCGCAGGCGCTGACGTTTCCCAGGTGGCAAAGTGACGTCATAACATCGTAAAACTACGTCACTGATGGAAAATCACGCCAGCGCTTCCACGTGACGTCCCAACTAGAAAATTACGTCATCTTTTGAAAGAGGACGTCACCTCTAGACTATGACGTCATTACGTGGAGCCAAAATGGAGATGACGTCATTACTTCAACGTGACCTCACAACCAGAAAAATTGTTTTAAATTTATGGAAACGCCGTCATAACTAGGAAATGACGTCTCGATAGAGACTATCGTCATTTCAGTTTAGTTGTGACGTCACAATTAAGAAATGGCACCTTCCCCTCAATTTGACGTCATAATTAAAAAATTGCACCATCACTTGAATTTGACGTCATTTCAGTTTAGTTGTGACGTCACAATTAAGAAATGGAGCCATCACTTGAAATTGACTTCATTTCAGTTTAGTTGTGACGTCACAATTAAGAAATGGAGCCATCACTTGAAATTGACGTCATTTCAGTTTAGTTGTGACGTCCCCAAGAAATGGAGCCATCACTTGAATTTGACGTCATTTCAGTTTAGTTTTGACGTCACAATTAAGAAATGGAGCCATAACTAGAATTTGACGTCATTTCAGTTTAGTTGTGACGTCAAAATTACGAAACGGAGCCATCACTTGAATTTGACGTCATTTCAGTTTAGCTGTGACGTCACAATTAAGAAATGGAGCCATCACTACAGTCTGACGTCATTTCAGTCTAGTGGTGACGTCACAATTAAGAAATGGAGCCAACACTTGAATTTGACGTCATTTCAATTTAGTTGTGACGTCCCTATTTAAGAATTGACGTCATTTACAATACACATTTTATTCAATTTTTGGCACATCCCGCTGACAATGACGTATTTTAAACCAAAGAAAATGACGTCATCTCGGCCACATTTGCTCTCTCACATCTTGTGAGGAAAGACGTCACGAGGCCTACTTGACCACTCCGTATTTGGCCAAATTTTGGGATACGGTTCTTTTTCGGACAACTCGGCATAATTCGAAATGGTGGCAGTGCTACCAGATATAGCCTAAACCAAGATGGCTGCCAAAAAGGCCAGTGCTGCCAGATGATGGTAAAGTAAAAACCATTATGGACATGCAGTGTGACAAAAAAAAGGGAAAATAAATTAAAAATTGGTCATTTTTAAGATAATAATCGGGGCAATTAAGAAATTGATAAATAATTAGGCTAAGCTCAACGACTATTTCTATACAAAAAAACAAACAAAAACAAAAAACGTAGATAAAAATTTGCGAAAAATAATAATAATAATAAATTTAATAAGGCTTACTTAGCGCGAAGGAAGCTGCTAGGATAGGAGTATCTTATAAGTTGGGTGAATTTTTCCTCAGTTTGCGGGTATATAAAAACTACGAAAAAAAAAGGTTATTTTCAGTAATTGTGGAAAAAATAGATATGGGCATATATAAAAAAAATTTAAATACGGCCATACAAGAAATTGGCCAGAATACCTCAGATATGGCCATATCTTCCATATATGGCAATATATAAAAAAAATTTAAATATGGCCAGAATACCACAGATATTGCCATATCTGATGTTTTCTGGCCAATTTCTTGTATGGACACATTTAATTTTTTTAAATATGGCCATATCTATTTTTTCCACCTGGGAAATCATTTTAGTTTTTTTGATAATTTTTTTCCCCGAAAAAAAAAACCACTTTTACACGTTCTACAAAAATCCTTTTTTACACGTTTTGATGACCAGAAAAACGACGAAAAAACCAAAAAAAACAAGGGATTTCTCGGCTAAGCCACGTATTTTTTAAAAAACTGAGCGACGCTATTTTTTTTTTTCATTTTTTTTTAGCAAAAAATCTTTAGCAAAAAAACTGAAAAAACAACTTGGATCTTGAGAAATACACTAAGCACGAACACGCTTTTTCAAACATTCAAACTTGTTTTTTTGCATAATCGAGGACTCGGAAACTCAAAACGAAACACATTTTTGTTTTTTCACTGAAAAAAAGTAGATTTTTCGTCAAAACTGCAAATTCTAATTCAATCGAATTATTCGGAAAAATCTACGAAAGCGAGGCTAGAAATCCGTTCGGTCGGTGAAATGCCGCTTTGATTTTTAGCAAAATTTCGGTTCAAATTTCACGAAAACCTTTCCGCGAAATATCGGTTGGAATTTTCCCTCGATTAAGTAAACACAATTTTTTTGCAAATATTCGTGCAATTTTCATGGAAATTTGTGAAAGTTTTACATAAATTTACGTGCAACGTTTACGGAATTTTTGCCAATATTCTGCGAATATTCATGCAACGTTTACAGAATTTTTGCACATTTTCCGCAAATATTTGTGCAACTTTTACGGAATTTTTGAAAAAATTTTACAAATACACGCGCAACGTTTAGGGAATTTTTACAAATTTCCTGCAACGCTTACGAAATTTTTGCACATTTTCCACAAATATTTGGGAAACTTTTACGGAATTTTAGAAAATTTTCTGCAAATATTACTGCAACGTTTACGAAATTTTTGTACATTTTTCGCAAATATTTGTGCAACTTTTATGCAAATTTTTAAAATTTCTCTGGAAACTTTCGTGCAACTATTCATGGAATTTTTACAAATATTCGTGCAACTTTTACGGAATTTCTACAAATTTTCTGCAAATATTCGTGCAATTTTTATGGAATTTTTTAAAACTTCATACAAATATTCGTGCAACTTTTCACGGAATTTTTACAAATATTGGAGCAACTTTTACGGAATTTCTACAAATTTTCTACAAATATTCGTGCAATTTTTATGGAATTTTTTAAAACTTCATACAAATATACGTGCAACTTTTAGGGAATTTTTACAAATATTCGCGCAACTTTTCACGGAATTTTTACAAATATTCGTGCAACTTTTACGGAAGTTTTGCAGCAAATTCTCGGCAAACATTCGCGCAACTTTTACGTAATTTGTGAAAATTTTATACAAATATTCGTGCAACTTTTACAGAATTTTTTCCAATTTTTTTTCCAAAGAAAATAACGGCACGTCACCGAATGCCATCGGTTTCTAGCCTCTGAAATACATTTCAAGAATCGACATTTTTTGACAAAACTTTTCACATTTTGACAAACATTTTTGCTGAAAAATACCAACTTTTTACCGCTCGCATTTCCGTTTCACGGATGATTTTACCACAGACGGAGTCCTAATCCAAAAACCTCAAAACGGGGGTTAGTTTTACCCTCTCCGGCCGGTCAACCGGCCATTCCTCCGGTCAGCGAAGTCCCGTCCATCGTTGGTCAGCCAGCCAGCAAAAGGGGCTCTGGAAATGGATAGCGTGGTCCTCCTTCTCCACGTCCGCGTCCCTCGAGCTAGGGGACGATACACGTGTATATCACCGAGCGGTCAGTTGTCCGAGCGTCGAATTGAACTTGCATTTGTTTGTTTTTTTAAATATTTCCTGCAACACACGATGAGGTATTCGTTAGTGAGTAAGAAGAACGGTTTGTGGGGAACCCGAGGCGGAGCTGACAAGATCCGAACATAGATGGCGCTGCTGCGAGACGAGAACAGGAAGGGATCGAGGGAAGATGGCGGACAGAAAAAGGAAAAACTTCAGGTACCGTATATTTCACAAAATTAGAACAAAAATTATAGGAAAAAAACTAACGAAAGAAAACCAAACATTTCCGGAGAATTCGGGACTTCCGGATAAAAAAGGCGGAAGTTGCTGGACATGGACGTTGCGTCGCCGCACGCGGAACTGTAGCGAGAAATTCCCGACAAAAAATCACATGAATTTTTTCCAAAGATAGTTTTAGGCATAAAATGAAACATTTTCAATCAAATTTTTAAAATATAATTAATTTAATTAATTAACAACTTTTATCAAATTAATGTTTGAGTTTGTTTCAGCGATAAGTGCAAAAACCAAAATTTCGGATCATTTTTGCGCGGGCAAATTTTAGAGATAAGTTTCGAAGATAATAATAATAAAATATTTAATATTTTCAATGAAATATTTTTCAATATTTTCAATTTTCTTCAATATTTTTCAATATTTTCAATTTTCTTCAATATTTTTCAATATTTTCAATCAAATACTTTCAATCAAATTTTCCAAATAATTAACAGGGTTCCCCCATCAAAAATTTAAAAAAAATTTCCGGATCAATTACAACGTCAAAAAGTGACATTTTCCAAAATTGACACTGGAAAATATATTTTTTTAAAAATTTACTAACCACAATTTTGAAAATTAACATAAGAAATTATTTAAAAACATTGCGTAAAAATGTTGTATTCGGAAAAAAACGTTGAAAATTTGTGCTCGGAAAAAGTGGGAAATTTCGCAACTTTGTCCTCGGAAAATGGGGAAAATTTGTACTCGGAAAACCTAGAGAATTTTGAAAATTTGTACCCACAAAACGTGGACGATTTTGCTAATTTGTACTCGGAAAACGTGGAAAATTTTGCAAATCTGAACTCCGAAAATGGGCCCTGAGCTAACCTCGTAGAAGTATTAATTTTGGATCGACATGCCTTCTTTGAATTTCCCTGACTTTTCCAGGTCATTTTCAAGTTCCCTGATTTTTACAGGTTTTCCATGTCTGTAGGAACCCTGATTAATTGAATTAATGAACAACTTTTATTAAATTAATGTTTGAGTTTATTTCAGCTTAACGCAGAAATAATATTTTCCAATTTTGTTTGGAAAAAAATAAATTTAGGATAATTAATTTGTTGCGCAAATTTTACGCAAAACAAATTGAATTTTCAACATCGTTATCGTCGGGACAATAATATTAAATTTATTTCTCAATACAATACTTTTTATGGGAATATTTTTTTTTCGTCATTTTAGGGAAGAATCTCACTGAAAAATTCAACGCGAGATTAACTAATTTCCGAGTTGGGAAATTTGAGCGCAAAACTCAAACAAATTTCCAGTTTTTTTAAAATTTTTATGCATGCTTTTAAACATTTTCGGGCATTTTTTTTTCGTAATTTTAGGGAAAAATATTAACGAAAAATTCAACGCGAGATTAACTAATTTCCAATTTGAGAAATTTGAGCAAAACTCAAACAAATTTCCATTTTTAAAATTTTTTAGATGTTTTTAAACATTTTTGTCATTTCAAGCAAAAACATTTCAATGGTCATTTTTTTCCTAGTCTTCGATCAACTAAATGCGAAAATTGGAAAAAAATTGAACGAATTGGGAAATTTGAGTAAAACTCAACACGTTTCCATTTTTTAGATGTTTTTAAACATTTTTGACATTTTAACGAGCATTTTAATGTCCGAGTTGGAAAATTTGAGCAAAACTCAATCAAATTTCCATTTTTTGAAATTTTTAAACATTTTCAACATTTTGGGGCATTTTAATGTCCGAGTTGGAAAATTTGAGCAAAACTCAATCAAATTTCCATTTTTTGAAATTTTTAAGCATTTTCGACATTTTAACGGGCACTTTAATGTCCGAGTTGGAAAATTTGAGCAAAACTCAACAAATATCCATTTTTTTAAAAAAATTTTATAGATATTTTTAAACATTTTCGACATTTTAACGGTTTTTTTCCTAGTCTTCGATCAACTAAATGCGAAAATTTTTAAAAAATTGAACGAATTGGGAAATTTGAACAAAACTCAAACAAATTTCCATTTTTTAAAGTTTTTATACATGTTTTTAATCATTCTCGACATTTTAAGGGACATTTTAATTTCCGAGTTGGAAAATTTGAGGAAAACTCAAACAAATATCCATTTTTTTTTAAATTTTTATAGATATTTTTAAACATTTTTGACATTTTAACGGTCATTTTTTTTTCCTAGTCTTCGATCAACTAAATGCGAAAATTTGAACGAATTGGGAAATTTGAGTAAAACTCAACACATTTCCATTTTTTAACATTTTTGACATTTTAACGGGCATTTTAATTTCCGAGTTGGAAAATTTGAGCAAAACTCAAACAAATATCCATTTTTTTAAAAATATTTTTAGATGTTTTTAAACATTTTCGACATTTTAACGGTCATTTTCATAGTCTTCGATCAACTAAATGCGAAAGTCCAAGGCATTTCGCAGTAACGGACCAAAAACTATATCGATTGATTCGCGATCAACGTCTTTTACCAAAAACCGGAAACCTTTCTGGAAAAAATTCTCTTTTCTCCAGCAGCTCGCAATTCTCTGGACCAGTTCCGCGCGGGGCGACCATCCATCCTCGTGTCTCCATGCTTCTAGCTGCGAGAGACCCAAAACAAAAAACCAAAAAAATGTGGATTAAGAACAAGTTGGAAGGGATGAGGAATGAGGAGGAGGAGTAGGAAGAGGTTTGGTCCGCAGACGGACATCACGGACAGCGATCCAAAAAAACAATGCGATCAGCAGCAGCCCGCGATCATACGGAGATAGAAGAGATAGAGGAATTGAAAAAACAAAAACAGTTTTACGCGACACACCGGCCACCAACGAGAGCACTTCCGATCACTGTTTCATCATGGAATGCCTCCTGAGCGACCGCTCCATGTTCATTCGATGACCGACGCGCTTCACGCCCAGCTCGGACAGCAGGTTGGTGTCCAGGTAGGAGAGTCTCCGGCCGTCCACTCCGGCGGCCTCGAAGCGGGCCTTGTACTCGGGCAGGAAGAGGCTCTCCAGCCAATCGGAAACGTCTCTGGTGGTCCACTGGTTCATGGCTTTGGTCCGGAATTCTTTGTGAGCGATGGCGGCAGCGGCAGCGTTCGGCGGCAGAAGCGCCGACGCCGTAGAAGAAGCCGTCGACTGCTGCTGCTGCTGCATCTTCAGTTTGGCCGTCGCCGGCAGCGCCTGTCCTCCTTGGTCAACGCAGCAATGCATAACGTCCCCGTTGCACGCGGCGGCAGAACCGCCGCCGCTGGAGTAAGCGTGGCCCGGAGGTAGTAAGCGCACTTTGGCGGTTGCGGCGGCGGCGCTGCCAGCGTTGGCGCTGTTGGACGGGCGCACCATCTGTCTGGCTGACTTCATCGTCGTGGGAGGATGGTAGTGCTGCTGCTGCTGGCTCTTCTGAAGCATGGACCCGGAGGCTCTGGTCGGCATCTTGGAGGATGCCACGAACGACGGGCAGGACAGGTGCAAGCCGCCGGCGGCAGCGGCCAGGGCAGCCGCGGCGCTCTTGGCAGCCACCTCGGCTTCTTCCAGATCGAGATCCGAAAGCGGACTCAGGGCCGTTGCCGCGGCCACGTTGCTGTTGCCGCCGCCGCCGCTGCCTCCTCGGTTCTCCATGGCGGCCTTGATGGGCACGTGGATGTCGTCGCTGAACTCGGGCGGCGGGGCGATCATGGACAGGTCTTCGACCGCGGCGTTGTTGTTGTGGTTGTTGTTGTTGTTGCGCTCGTCGAATCCCGGGGGCGGCGGTACCACCAATCCGGCGAGGGTGTTCACCTCCTGCAGAGAGTCGGCGTGGATTTTGATGAGGTTCATGCTCCGCTGGATCTTCTCTTCTTCGGCAGCCTCTTCCGCCGGGGCCGCAGTGGCCTTCTTGGCACCGGAGACTCTGACCTCTCTCACGCTTCCATCCTGCCCCGAGGATGCCTCCGAGCGCTGCTGATGAGCGGCGGAAGGAGGAGGAACAGCCGGCTGTTGGACGACCGCGTCGGGCGAAGAAGGAGCGCTGCCGTTGAAGCTGCTGTCGAAGCTGTTGGCCGCCGTCCTTCCCAGCAGATCCAAGCCTCCGCCGCCGTTAGACGGCGAGGTGGGCTCGGTGATGTCGCTCTCCGCGTCCGTCTCCCCGCTTTCAATGGGCGGCGGAAACTTGGCCAGCGAGACCACGTTCCTGGTGAGGATCCTCCGGCTGGCGATGGACAGCTCCAGCTCCTCGCGCATCACGGCGTCCGTCTCCGTGATCTTGGCCTTCAGGTTCCACGCGCCGTCGTTCATGTCGTCCGAATCGTCGCTGTCGTCGCCTCCTTCCTTCTTACCCGTCTCGTTGTTGCACATGGAGGCCGTGGACAGCGGCTCGTTCTGCACAGGGGGCGCCAAAGTCCTCGAAGTTGTCACGCCGGCAGCTCCTCCTTGATCCTCCTGCGCCAGGTCGTGCGGGCAAGACCTGGAAGGCTTCATGTTGTTGGCCTTGGCGGCGGCCGCGGCTTCCGTGGCCTTGGCCTCGAATATCTGCGAATGCGAACCTTTGAGGACCTTCCTGGGAGGCGGCGGTTCCTCCGCGGGTTTCTTCGGCGCCGACCTGACCACGGACGGAGAGGTGCTCTTCACCGCTTCGCTCTTCTTCTCGAAAGCCTTCTCGAAGGCCGATATGGTCTCTTTGACGTTGATGGCGATGTCATCGTCGACGTTGGACGAGTGCGCCGTCGCTACGGCTCCTGCGGTGGCACCGACGACGGAAGTAGCTTCCGAAGACGGCGGACTCTGTTGCGGAGATGATGATGGGACAGGAGGAGCAGGAGCAGGAGCAGGAGGTGGTGGTGGTTGTTGTTGTTGCGTCACCGCGATGACTTCCTTAGCGGATTCGCTGGGAGTGTGCGGGGTCAGGTCCGCAAATTCCCTCTTCGGGCTATCGCCGGCCGGTGATGCCGCTCCGGCATCCGTATACGACGCCCGCCTAAGACGTTCGGCCGCCTTCCTGGCGATGATCTCCTTGAAGTCGGTGATTTCCGCGGCCTCCGCGGATGGCGCGACGCCCGTCGCGGCAGCCACCGGAATCTTGGTGGCGGTGGTTTTGGCGGCCACGGCCGGCGGCTTGCCGGTCACCGGCGGTGGTTCTTTGATTTGGCTTTCTCCGGGAGTAACGTCTTTGACGGCCCCTTGCTTTGGCTTCTCCTTGGTCGCGGGCGGCACGGACTCCCTGAAGGAAGAGGCCGGACTGCCCATAGGACTACACGTTTTTGGCACTGCGGTTCTTTGAACCAGCTCTCCCACGAGAGCAGTCTGCTTGCTAACGGGAAGTGGCGCAACATCCTTCCTGACTTGCCCGCCGTTGACAATCGCCCCGTTGCCGCTCACCACCACCACCTTGTCTCTTCGCTTGGAAGGCGGAGTCGGCGGCAGCTTCTTGCGCTCGCCGCTTCTGGGTGCGGAGCAAGCGCTCTCCGGCGTCCACTCCTTCTGCACGCTCGGAGAATGGAAGGAAGTGAGCGCGGGGGCGGCCGCGGCCAGCGATTGGGCGATGTGCTGGGCAGGCGGCGGCGGTGGCGGAGGATGTCTGGGCGGCTCCGGATGAGGCTCCAGCAGCGAGGACGAGAGACCTTCCGTAGCCGCCGTGGGAGTTTCCTCATCGCTCACGTCGTAATCCGGTTCCGGAATGTACGGCTCCTGCGGCATCTGGATGGTCTGCGGGTAGCGGATGACCTG
>JAQGAO010006696.1:0-12000 GCA_034697705.1 Ommatoiulus sabulosus | reverse complement strand
CGCCGTTTTTCGTTGCTTGTCAATTTACTGTAAAAACCAAAGGTTTCCATTTTAACAGCAAACTCCACTGATGCCTTGCCTTCTCTTATAAGGTTCTGGAATTCGTTTGTGTTCCTAAAACACTTTGAAATATGACAATAATACAATAGTGCCTTTATGGCAAACACAAACATAAAATTGCGAGATTAATTCCAGAGGCTTAAATATGCAAATAAACATGTTAAAACATAATTAACCAGTTAGAACATAATGGTGCATAATGCCATACGTTCAATCAACTCAAAGATAAACTGTTATCCCCAACAATTATTATCCATTCAGTCGTGGCCAAACCTTGGAGGTGAACGGTATAAAGCACAACTAACGTGTTTCCAAACTTTTCAACCGTTTTTTCCAAACTCAAGCGTTTATCGAAATTGAGGACGTTTTTAAAAATGTTCCAATTCTTAATTTTAAATATTTTCAACGGTTTTTTTTTTGGATGAACTCTGGATGTAATAGGAAATGGTCTCTGGTAGCTCAGTAATCTGTCCATCTTTAGTCGACCATCTTACCGTGCAGTGGGTGGTGCAACTCAGAAATTAACATGTGTGAATTTAATCAAATGAAAATCTTCAATTTGCAACGCATTTTAAAGATTTGTTTAAACTTTTCAGTTTCGGTTGTTCTGCATGATTTTTTTATCAATCAATTTAATCTATATCAGTGTCCACCATGTTTGTGGCTTACAGGAAATCTGTGAAAATTGGTCACATGTACCATTGGTCCTTGTACATCTCTAGAATCTCTTAAAGTCTCGATGAAATTTTGTTTATTTGCAGAGTGTAAGCAAGTTACGCACTGCGGAAGAATATGAAAATGATGTAAGTGGGTTTGTATTTTACAATGTCCAATAAGATACAATTTCTGTCATTTCTACAATTGTGTATTGTCCTAGTGTGAGAGAATTTCATTTTATTACCTAGAGAATTATAAAATTACCCAAAATATATATATATTTTTTCTTGCTTATGCAGAAAACCTATAATGTACTGCATCTGTATTATACCTGCACTGTATCTTTTAAAAATTCCCCAAGGATCGATTAACTTTGACGGTCTTTTAAACCATAATTTTAATAATCACATGTAGTTTGTTTGATGAATTTGCATCAAATGATTTTAATTTCTTTATTATTTCTTGATCATCATGGTTGTTTATTAATTATTATGGAATTTTAAAATAACATTTGTGACTTAGTTGTATTGCTGTTGTAGATTAACAGTCTATAAAGACTGCCGTCCATCTCCTACTTCGAATGTTTTAAAGCTAATTTGTCTATTACCTCACTGTTCCAGGATATTCAAATAAAGCAAAATGTGGCAGAATTTAAGTAAACTTTGCATTAATTTTTTTTTTTTTTTTTTTTATTTTTCAGGCTACCATTGAAGCTTTGTGGGCTATGAAGGCATTTCAGCATGCGAAGATTTATTTTAATGTAAGAAACAACTGTATTTCCGTGTTAAGGTGCACCGCAAATATGAAGAAAATCCATGTTTGACATGTTTCTAATTATAAAGATTACTGTCCTCTATCAAGAATTAGTTTTTAGATTTATAAATGTTTTTAAATTACTTATAAATACTTAAAATCACTCTTAATTTTTAATAGTTTATTGCAAGAGAGAGAGAGAGCACTCTAAGGGACTTTGCCCTTCTGGTGCATTATTTTTTTATTTTTTTTGTTTGTTAAGATATTAAAAATAGGTTGTAAAACATAAGAAAAAAAAAATTTAATTAACTCGCTAAATTATATTTTACCTTTCCCATGCTTTTTTTAACAATTATATGACTATGAATTTTTGAACAGTTTGTTAAAATGATATTTACTAAAAAATTGTTGTATTCTACCATAAATAAATTGAAACAGAAATGTATTCAAAGTATTTGATTTGCTGCAGTTGACTAATGTTTCTTTTTTAAATATTTGTCAGATTCTGTGTTCAGCTGATCCGAAACACTTGAAATTAACACCACACGATAATACTATTTACGAGGAATTCACACAACATTTTCCAGATTTAAATCTAGAAGTATTAAGCATCGATGAACTTAAGAGTGAAGAGGCAAAAGAGGTATGCCACATATTTGTTTTTTGGAATTTCTTTCATTAACAATTAGCTGTAGCAATGAAATTGTCATTAGCTTCTTTCTTAGTTTGAAATATATTTATTACTTCTTTCAGAAATGGAGGCCATTTTGCAACAAATTTGAAGGTGTCGTTGAAGACTTTAATTATGGCACATTGTTAAGAATAAACGCCAAAGAGGAATTCAGTGAAGAGAATACTATATTAGGTAACAGGATTTGACATTTAATTTTAGAGAAAGGTTTTCAGATTCTGCATAAATTTTGTTAGATTTGTTGTCGTTAACATACAAATTAAAAAAAAAACTCCTCGTGTGATATTTTTTTTAAAACAGATACCACGTTTTAATTGTTTTTCGAAAAATTTCCATATTTTTAGTTACAAGAATCCAGTTTTATGCTATTGAAATTGCCAGAAATCGAAGCGGCGTAAACGACTACGTGTGTAATTGGTTCAAATCAAAAGGCGGAACGAAGAAATAAATTTCGGTTTATAAATCGTTTTTTGTACTTTGAATTAAAGTTTATTTTAACTATTTTTTGCTACAATTTTTAAGAGGCTAACAAATTTTATGAAGAGCGTTATTTACATTATACTGTATAGAAACAGATGCGAGACCAACCACTTGAAGATAGAGAGAATTATATTGTATAGCCTGTATTCCTGTTATCTCTCCATTGTAAAGATTTTAATTGCTGCTTTTTTGCTAACTATAATATTTGGTATGATAAATTGCATGCCAAAACAGGAGTATAAAACGTTATCCATTTGATTATCATAGTTGAATTAAGTTGAAATGCCCTGATTGTTTGTTTAGAAGTGAGAAACTTTGTAGATGATTTTAAAACTTATCGAAGTAGTATTACATTTAGCCTCTTGGTGTGATTATATTTTAGAAAATTATAAATTCTAATATTGGCAGCTCCCGAAATTACTGCACATCTTGGACTTCAGGAAACTTGACAATTCCATTTTTGAGTATTTTGAATAACTGACATATTTCTAATTGAAATTAATTTTATATCATCGACAACTTAAGACGATGAAAAATAATGAACGGACGCAAAAAATAGGATTGGATGGATAATCCATTGAGTACTGTTAATTTTATGCAAGTGGCTGGTTGTTGTAATAATAGGAATGTGAAATAAATTTTCTTTTCACAGCCAATATTGCCTTTGAAATGAAAATTAACCCCATGATCCAATTACCAATATGCGTGTATGACCTGTTTTTTTTTTTGTTTTTTTTAAATTAAATGCCATTTGTTTTTACAATTACACAACTTGTGTTACCAGTTAGAAATACATTATAGCTGATTGTTTATGCTAGTTGGCATTTTGCCAGGAGAAGCATGCTTGGTTGGTTGCTTTTGCATGGCTCCATGCTTTTGCAAATATCCTTGAACAAGTTGTTGCTCTGCAGTTGCCATAGAAACGCCCTTCGCAACAATTTCTGACACGTTTTCTAGCTAAAACGTCATATTGATTTTAAAAGAAGGGAGTGCCTTGCAGCGTCGTTTGCAAAGGCCGGGTTTACGGGTAGGCAAAACATCTTATTTCCCTGTTACAGTGTATCTAAAATGAAAGTGTTGACATAGTTCAGTATATATGTTGCTAATTTTTTTACCATATTGTACTAGTAACCTTTATGGTGGGTGTATTGCATTTTATTTTAATTGGTTCATAACTTAATGCAATTGATTTCATACTAAATTGGTTCTTTTTAGGGAATCCTTGAGAATTTGCAAATGTTCTTTCCTTCCTGTAGTACATGCATGTAAATTCATGTTCAGATTAGGATAAATGATGTTATCTCATGTGCTTCGTGATGCAGTTTTTAAGTTTACCATCAAGCTTAATTGCTTCTGAGGTTATCAGAAACTTTATATGCAATCTTTCTTTTCATCGTTATCTTCGATAACAATATATATCTTAACCTATATTGTGTACATATCCATGGCAACAATTCTTTACTTTAAATTGTATTTTTAACGTTCAGGTTTGGAGCTGATTGATCAGTTGGCAAAACATGCCGCCGAAAGCTGCTAAGGCATCTTCAAAGAAGAGAGCCTGCAAAATAACTGCAGAGGTTTCGGACGATGCAGTTGAGTTTGAGAGCATGACTGTGGCTGCATTGAGAAAACTTTGCACGGAGCGAGGGCTGGACACCAAAGGTACCAAAGCTGTGCTGGTTAATAGATTGATGGAAGATGATGAAGAGAACGGGGAACCACCTGTAAAATTAAAGAAGGAACCCAGCTTAAATACGAAAATCAAGAAAGAAATGGAAAAAAAGGCATCGACTCCGGCAGCAAAGCGTAAATTTAAAAGGGATGAATTTTATCCATGGGCATCTGGTGAAGTTAGTATTTTTTTTTTTGTATAAATTTATGAAACATGTTAAAATTATTGCACGAATGGAGTTTCCCTAGCTATAGTAAGTTTTTCTATATTGATTTTACAACTGGGTCATTTCTAGGTTTATGAAGATTATGCTTGCATGCT
This sequence comes from Ommatoiulus sabulosus, assembly GCA_034697705.1. Taxonomy (NCBI): domain Eukaryota; kingdom Metazoa; phylum Arthropoda; class Diplopoda; order Julida; family Julidae; genus Ommatoiulus; species Ommatoiulus sabulosus. Next base: position 7,366 of record JAQGAO010006696.1, on the reverse strand, counting down.
AAATCAGACGAACATCAACCAGAATAACAACAAATTTTATGTTATACAACTCTTATCAGTACCAGCAACAGCAAACTATTCAATTTTCACACGATGGGGAAGAGTGGTAATTATTGATTACTTACTTTTTAGGTATGAGTTTTATAATACGCTGTTTCTCAGACTTTTTATTTCTATATCAAGAAGATGTGATGTAATTATGTACTTCTAACTCTTGCCCATCTCTTCGTTTGAAAGTTTTTTTAATGAAAGTTCCTATGTAGTTTTTGTGTTTTGTAATTCACACACTTCGCAATTCGAGTAATTTCAGGGTGAAATTTATATTAGATTTTTCATTTATCTTCCAGGGAGAAAGTGGGAAGTATGCAATTTCAGAAATTACATTGCTGGATGATGCTATTAAAGATTTTAAGAAAAAATTCAAAGAGAAAACAAAAAATGACTGGGATAAAAGGGAAACGTTTACTCCAGTTCCCGGTAAATATACATTGTTGGATATTGATGATGACGATGAAGAACAAGAAGAGGAAGAAAAGCCGAAAGCAACTGGAACGAATGAGGTATCAAATAAATGCTTTTATGTGATTTATGATATGTCAATGAATTCCTAGTGTATGTGAGTTCTGTAACATAGGCTCTTATTATTATAAACCGTTCACGTTCCATATTGAATTATATGATTAAAATTTTTAAAAAAATTGCATTTATATTTTTGAAGCTATTTGGTATATTAAGTGTTCCCTCCTCTTATTTGATGGAAAATATCTTGCTATTGAATTTCCTTTAAATGTTTGTTTTAACAGATTTTCAAAGGTGAACCGTATGCGCCATGTTTGTTGGATGCCAAAACTAAAGCTTTAATCAGCCTTATATTTGATGATAATATGTTTAAGCAATCGATGCAAGCAATGGATTTAGGTAACATTTGATATTATTTTTTAATATAAAAAATCCCTATTGATGATTAAAAAATATCTAAAAAGTGATATTATTAGAATAACTTTAGTATTACGGCTACCGTTGAATTTAATAAACAAAAAATACAAAGGTAAATTGTGGTTTCTGACTTGAAAAATGTAAATTGTTCAAATGACTTTCTTTGTAACATAATTTGGAAGTATAATTTTGTAATTACTTTTTATGTGGCTAATTGAATTTATTTGAGCTGTAAAATCACCCACAAAATTGACTTTTTCGAGTATGCACATTGCAAGTTGAATTATGCAGCATTTTTCTTATTATTTACCTTTTAGACGTTGACAAGATGCCACTTGGAAAGCTGAGTAAAGCACAGATTGCAAAAGGATTTGATGCTTTGGTTACATTGGAGAAAGCTATCAAGTCTCAAATGGTTTGTTGAAATTTCCCACAAGTTACGGCACATTGAACTCTGCCATGAATTATAACAAATTATCTACATTTTAATAGTCGAAGACACAAATTCAGCAGTTGACAAGCACTTTTTTCACGCTAATTCCCCATTCATTTGGACGGAAAGTACCACCAATAATCGACACCTTAGAATTGGTTCAAAAGAAGAAAGATATGCTATTAGTTTTGAGCGATATTGAATTGGCTCAGTGCATGCAGAAAGACAAGAAAGTTCTTGACAAGGTTTGTTTGCAATTGCATTATTACTTTTTGTATTTCTTTAGTACCCTACTTGGTAAAAACCAACCATTTAACTTCATGAGGTATAATTCAGTCTACTTTTTTTTTACAGTCAGAGTTAAAACCCCATCCTTTGGATGAAAAATATTCTCTTTTAGGATGTAAATTAACACCTTTGAGCGAAAAATCGGCTGAATTTAAGGCAAGTAATGATCCTACTTTCAACTGTTGATGGTTGGTTAGCAGGCAGCCATTCTACCAATTTAGAAATTTATTATCCAACAGGTCATTAAGGCATATGTTGAAAAAACTGGCAGCCGGTTCATGAAACTAAAAGATGTTTGGATCGTAGACAGAGTTGGCGAAGTAGGCTTTGTTTTATTTTGTTGACACGGTTGTGCATAATTTCCATTTAATTTAAAGTTTCACATTGTTATTGTACATGTAGGATAAGCGATTCAAAATACACGACGATGTTAAAGAGCGCAAACTTTTATGGCACGGGACAAATGTGGCTGTAGTTGCAGCCATTCTTGGCAGTGGCCTGCGAATTATGCCTCATTCTGGTGGAAGAGTTGGACGCGGTATCTATTTTGCATCGGAACATGACAAATCAGCTGGCTATGGTTAGCAAAAGTAGCTTTATAAGCTATTTCTTGCATGTTATGAAAGAAAAATTACAAATCTCATTACGTAATCTCAAACTTACTGCAATTCCAAAAAGAAAAAATAAATGCGTATCGTTACACTTCAACTTTGCTAATTTTGAAATGGAATTTTCTTACGTTTTTAACAGTTCAATTTGCACCAGAGGGTACAGGAATCATGTTTTTAAACGAAGTCGCCCTCGGCAAAGAATTCACAATTACGAGAGATGACTCTGCTTTACAAGCTGCCCCAAAAGGTCACGATTGCGTCGTGGCACGTGGAACTCAGGAACCTGGTAAGTCTAATTTAGTCGTTTACTTTTTTTGGAGAGGTTTTTTATTTTGAATCATTTCAGTAGGTTGAAAATTAATAGTACAATGAATTTTGATGGAAATTAATTAGACAGCATGATATTTCTGTATAACCTTGTAACACATTGTACATCAGGTAACTGATTTAACCCGATGTTAAATGTTTTAAATGTATAGCCAACAATTTGGAAGAAACTTCTGATATAAAATACTTTCTTGGAAACTGTTTTTTCTCGATGAAAGCTTTTCTTCAAATCGAACAAATTTGTTACATTTCTTCGCTAGTTCATTCATATGTAATCGATAAGTTATTTCCATGTTTATTAATTTTTTTAAAAAAAAATTGATTGAGAAATTGAATTAAGCTTCTAAGCATTTATGGAAAGGCAGCTAGATGATATCGCAGTGCATTTAGAAAAAAATACTTTCCAAGTAAGTATTACTTGCATACTTTTGAAATTCATAGCATTACACTTGCATATCATAGGGTTTCGAACCCTCTTAGTTAATGCTAAAATATATGAAACAAAAAATTAGAATAAAATTCTTCAAAAATCGTATTTAGGCGAAGACAGTATTAAGAAAAAGTGCGATTTAAACGAATTTCTTTATGCTGTTTTTCAGATCCAAAATGTGATACCACAATAAAATTAGAGGGAAAATCCGTCGTGGTTCCACAGGGGAAACCAATTCCAACGAAGTTTAACACTAGCAGTTTCTCCCAGAGCGAATATTTAGTTTACAAAGAGAGTCAAGCACGAATTCGTTATTTGCTGACTTTTAAAAGTGGTCCTTGATCCCTTTCTAAAATCTTATAAGCGTTTATGAATATTTGGGCACAGTGATATGTTTTCCTCAAATAAGTGTAGTTCATTAAGATAAGGCAGTTGTGGAAAAGTTTTGTCAAGGTTTTTGTATAAACTTCCTAATTACCATAATTTTTCAGCTTAATTAACATGATTAAATTCCAAAATTACATGGAAAGTAAAGCAAATTATTTGTTGAAGTGCATCAAATACAGTAGAATTTTGACAAAGTTCTGCAGTTTTTAATACCTGGTATTTTAATTTCTTGTTTGATTTAAAAATATACACATAAATAGCGAGCAAGCCTGACTGATATAATGCTCAAAAGCAAGATAATTGATGTGGTTTACAGTTTGCGTTTTAAATGGGATATATGTGTGCTTAATGAACGTTTTACATTTAGCACCTTATAATATTGACAATAATCCAAGAATGAATTAATCACACTGTAATGGAAAATCTGTAAAATGTGGGGCCAACCATTAAAATTTTATTCTGTGTTTACTCTTATATTGGAAAATTTCTAGGAAATAGATTGCTATCATCGTTCATGTATGCAAGACAGGATATGACTTTTCCTTACCAAACACGTACATGAACTCGATCTTTGGATTAATAATAGCTTTTACGGTAAATTGCCAAAATTACATTGTTCGAATTAACCTAGTGTGGCAATTATCTATTGGCAAATTAATACGAATTCAGGCCAGTCATGCATCAAAAATTGAGCAATCCGACCGAGTTCTATATATGGCTTTGCAGATAATCTATCATTGTGCAAATATAAATTCTAGTAGAATTGTTGAAATGGTATGTGGGCAGAGAGATTTTATCAGGATTTTTATCTGTAATATTCTACGAGCTAGGTGCTGCATGCTTGCAGCCGGAGAAAAAAATGGAATCTAACAGTAAGTACCAATATACTTAAATTTTTATTGCAGATATATAGCTTAGGGAGTAATTGTTTGCTGTCATGCTGTTGTATTAACAAAGCTAGTAGTGTAAAATTAGACAATTCATAGGTAGCCAAATAAGTACATATTTGGTTCGTAGACTTAAATTGAGAATGATATGTACATGTAAATGAAGTGCAGTACCTTGTATGCTTGTAACTGTCAAAGTTAAAGATACTATGCACAATTATACAGGATACTGTACTGTATGTAATTTTTTGGACCATTATTGGTTTTTAATATTAATCATTGGAAATGACATGTGCCATTATCATAGAATATTTCATTGTAATATATCGATCAGTAGAACTTAATGTCTGCTTCAAGAATTTTGAAAAATGCTCTGGAAGTCAAATTAGTGTCAATAATTACATGTGTATCCTGTACAGTCTATTGTTTACCAAATTACTGTAGGTGATTGAACCTTTTTTCTGTTGCTATGACACTGTTATTCAAAACAAGAATTTCGGTGGTTTATTTTATATACATTTCTTTACGTATCCAGCAGAACTACGTACTTGGTACCATAACGAGCCTATGTTGACCAAAGTGGTCGAAAATTAAAAAATTATTTGTTTTTAATTAATTGTATATTATTATAATGCCAATCAACGTGTTATTTACAGGCCGTGGGATTCCTTATTCCCATATCTATGATAACTCCCCAGATGGGTTCTCCAAATCAAGAGATGATGTTTATATTCAAGGAAAAGCAGTGCGTGCAACCATTTTAAGGAGGATATATAGTGAAGATAAACATGGGAATTGTATGAAAGGTGCTCATACCAATACATTGTAAGTGAAACAAGTCTTTAGCTTGATTGTTGTAATGCATGTATTTTTCATTCGTTTGACATTGTATCTTTTATTATTTGCAGTTATGAAATTGAGTTGACACATGGCAAATTTAAATGGAAAATTCAAAAGACCCATGCGGAATTTAAATATCTTGCGAGGCACTTGCCATCAGGAAGAGTTGGCAGAAACTCCACTGTTGTCAGGCATGTTGAGAAAAAAAACTTTGTTTTTAAAGATGAAAAGTTTTGTTTTATAAAATTGTTTATAAATCGTTAAAACTTTTTCCAGTAAAGTTTGTGTTTGATTTACTTTTTCCATATTAGGTACGTTAAACCTGGTAGAGTAGATCTGCCTAAATGCCCTTCAAAATCAGAGGATAGGATTGCAACAGAGGAAGATGTTAAAAATCGAATTGTAAGTATAAGTATTGGCCATATATTGACCAACATGTAAACATATAACATGTATATATATATGTTTGCAAAAATGTACGTATATCAACTATTTTTGCATTGTAGAGAAAATTGGAACAATTCTTAAATGGAGTATTGAACAAAGCAGTTTACAGAAACAACATGAAAGCGGTATATCTTTTCTGAAATACTTCCGCTAATAAATTTAGTTAGTTTCGATTTTTATCAGGACCTGTTATGAAAATTCTTGAGTAGTATATAAATCATTTTGGTGGAAATTTGATGTCCCGAAATTGATGAATGACATTCGTTTGTTGTTTTGTAATATAGCTGCAGTTTGCAGAAGTAAGTCACCTCTCTTTCATCAGTGACCTAGGAGAAAAACTGAGAGAAGGAATTGTCCTGAAAACTTATTCAAATAATCCAGTGGTAATGGCTGGTCGTGATATTGCTTCTATCGCAAGATCGAAACATAAAGCCTATAAGTAAATGAATGTTTTACTGAACATCTTATTTCGTGCTTTTTTGATGATTTTTCTTAATTCCAAAGGATATGTTAGCTCAACATTTATTATTCCAGGTGGCTGATTCTTAAAGATACTTTCGTGGCATTACTCCGTTTACACGACGATGCGATAAGAGATGTTTTTCTAATGGACACTTCATTTCAAGTTGTGAGAGATGTCCCAGATGAAGGAAAATCTGCTTTCAAGATTTCAAATATGAATCGGTAAAGATGTTGCAGCTAGTCTTATAGCTGCATGTGCATCAACAAAAGGCTTTGGGGGAATTTCAATTTATAGTATATGTCACATTAGCATGACAATCATTGCACATTTTTACGAAATAAATTTCTCTTCGCAGGAATGTAGTTTTAAAATGTCTATCTAAAGAAATTGCCGAGAGTTGGTTTCATGAAATTGCCGAGGCTACCAGTAAGGCCGAAGATTTCGTAGAACACAACCGACTGACGTCTTTTGCACCGGAAAGATTGGATATTCTGTCTAAATGGTAAGATATGGTAAGAACATAATGCAACATTGGATAGAAAAAAAATTGAATTTTTTTTTTTGCAAAGGATCTGAAAATTTATATCTCGAATGTTATTTTCATCGAAAATTTGGGGTTTCAGCCATGCTCCAATCCCTTGGTTATTTATTCATAAAATTATAAGGATATAGCGTATCGATCCATCACAATTTGAATTGTTTAATGGATAGCGTTTTGAACAAATTTATTTTAGTTTGTTTTATTTAAAAGTTGAATTCATAAAATAACTGAAAATCATATTTGGTCTACCAATATAGGTTTGTGGATGGCTGTGACTATTTTGAAGCTGTGGCAGACGGCTTAGAAGCAGCTAGGGAAGAAATTTTTATTGCAGACTGGATGCTTAGTCCAGAATTGTACATGAAAAGGAAAAATGCTGAAAAATTATCCTGGAGGTTGGATACAATTCTTGAAAGAAAAGCTGTGAGTATTCAGATACTTTCTAAAAACAGTGTCTCATTCGTAAATCTGCGTATGACAAATTTGATGTGATTTTTATTTTGTTCTTTTAGAAACAAGGAGTGAAGATTTTTGTCCTTATCTTTAGGGAAATAGAGTTTGCACTAGGACTGAACAGCGAATATGTCAAACAGAAACTTCAAGGGCTGCATCCGGAAAATATTAAGGTACGTACTAAGAGCATGGGCAATTTTGTTGAAACCTATTATAATTTTTGATGGCAGTCTATTATAAAAAGTGATTTATTGTAAATTTTTTAGGTTTTGCGCCACAGAGGATTTACAAATATTATGTTTTGGAGTCCACATGATAAAATT
>JAQGAO010006695.1:0-12000 GCA_034697705.1 Ommatoiulus sabulosus | reverse complement strand
CAAAAAATGACCAAAACATGACGTCATTTTTAGCCAGGTTTTGGGTGGTCATTTTATGGGCGAAAAATAACCAAAAAATGACGTCATTTTTAGCCAGGTTTGGGTGGTCATTTCTTGGGCGAAAAAAAGACCAAAAAATGACGTCATTTTTAGCCAGGTTTTTGGGTGGTCATTTTTTGGTTATTTTGCTACGTGGGTTATGATTCCCTGGGCAAAGATGGGTTTTTAAGCTAGTAAAACAAAGAAAAAAGCTTCCAGCTCTTTATACAATATATGCTATTGTAATTTGCTCAAACCCTATCATTGTGAAAGAGACACAATTGACACAATTTGATCGGTCATGGCCGATTTAATTTATGAACTATCCCAGCATTCACCTCAAGGGATTGTGGGAAACCATGAAAACGACAAACGAGGATAGCCGACACGGGAATTGAACCCGGGTCTACTAAACCACTCAGCCACCTGGCTTGGTACTTTTTACAACTTTGGTTGATATTTTCGATTTTATATGTCATTTTTACATCCTAAAACATGTAAATTAAGAGAAAAAAAAAATAAGAAAAAAATCATGCAACAACCAGGACTTGAACACGGGTTTACCGAATACGAAGCGAGAATGCTAACCACTCAGCTACCTTGCTCGGTGACTCAAACCGAGCGACCTGGAAAAAAACGCGCATATATTACAGGGTTAATCCCCCAGAAATTTTATTTTTAACTTACCTGACTTTTCCAAGTTTCAAAAAAAAAATTTCCCTGATTAATGACAACGTAAAAAATTGACGCTGGAAAATATTTTTTTAAAATTTATACTAACGACAATTACATAAATTAACGTAGAAATTATTGTAAAAACATTTTGTAAAAAATGCGTGTGAACAATTTTTTAAAATGAGAAAATTTCGTATTCGTAAAGTGTTGAAAATTTGTGCACGGAAAAAAGTAGGACATTGTGCAATTTTGTCCTCGGAAAACGTGGAAAATTTGGCTAATTTGTGCGCGGAAAAAGTGACAATTTTGTTAATTTGTACTTGAAAAACGTGGAAAATTTTACAAATTTGTACTCCGAAAACGTGGACAAATTTTGCAAATTTGTACTCAGAAAACGTGGAAAATTTTGCAAATTTGTACTCCGAAAACGCGGACAAATTTGGCAAATTTGTACTTAGAAAACGTGGGAAATTTTAAAAATTTTTACTCCGAAAATGTGGACAATTTTGCAAACTTGTACTCGAATAAACATGAAAAATTTTGCAAATTTGTACTCGAATTAACGTGAAAAATTTTGCAAATTTGTCCTCGGATAAAGTGGAAAATTTAGAAAATTTATACTCTGAAAACGAGGAAAATTGTGCAAAACTTTACTCTTAAAATGTGAATCTTTTTTTGTGCATGACTTTACCAGATTAATTTCGAGTTTCCTGACTTTTCCAAGTTTTCCAGGTCTGGGAAACCTTGTTAAAATACGTCAGCATTAAAGTTTTAAGAGCATGTGGCGAAATTTATTTCCAAATCTTTTTTCAGATTTGGTATTCGCGGACCCAAAACCTGGCTAAAAATGACGTCATTTTACGATTATGAAATGACCAACCAAAACCTGGCTAAAAGTGACGTCATTCTACGATCATGAAATAATTACCCATAACCTGGTTAAAAATGACGTCATTTTTAGCCAGGTTTTTGGTGGTTATTTCTTTAGCGAAAAATGCCTAAAAAATGATGCCATTTTTAGCCAGGTTTTGAGTGGTCATTTCTTAGGCGAAAAATGACCAAAAAATGATGTCATTTATAGCCAGGTTTTAAGAGGTCATTTCTCAGGCGAAAAGTGTCAAAAAATTGACGTCATTTTTAGCCAGGTTTTGGGTGGTTATTACTTTAGCGAAAAATGACTAAAAAAATGACGTAATTTTTAGCCAGGTTTTATGTGGTTAATTCTTGAGCGAAAAATTACCAAAAAATGACGTCATTTTTAGCCAGGTTTTTGATGGTCATTCCTTATGCAATAAATGACGTCATTTTTGTTAGGTTTTTGGTGCATGGTCATTTCTTGGGCGAAAAATGACCAAAAAATGACCTCATTTTTCGAAAGGTTTTGAGTGGTCATTTCTTGGGCAACAAATTACGAAGAAATGGCATCAATTTTAGACGGGTTTGGCTGCGTTTTTATAACTTGCTTAAACCTGTCATTGCGAAAGAGGGACGGTCATGGCCGATTTAATTTATGTACTATCCCAGCATTCGCCTCAAGGGATTATGGGAATATGGGAAACCATTAAAACCACAATCGAGGATAGCCGACACGGGAAGGGAACCCGGGTCTACCGAATGCGAGGCGAGAGTGCTAACCACTTGGCCAAATTGCTTGGTATTTATTTACGACTTGGGTTGATATTTTCGATTATATATTCAATTTTTCCATCCTAAAAATATGTAAATTAATAAAAAAAAATAAGAAAGAAAACATGCACCGACCAGGATTCGAACCCGGATTTACCGAATGCCAAGCGAGAATGCTAACCACTCAGCTACCTTGCTCGGTGACTCAAATCTCCCAAAATATTCTTTGATTTTTTAATTAAATGATGGTTAATCCCCAAAGAAATTTCATTTTCAACTTCCCTGACTTTTCCAAGTTTCACAAAAAAATTTCCCTGACCAATGACAACGTGAAAAATGGACGCTGGAAAATATTTTTTTAAATTTATACAATTACATAAATTAACGTAGAAATTATTATAAAAATTTTAAAAAAAATTGCGTGTGAACAATTTTTTAAAATAAGAAAATTGTGTATTCGGAAAGTGTTGAAGATTTGTGCACGGAAAAAAGTTTGAAATTACGCAATTTTGTCCTCGGAAAACACGGGACATTTTGCCAAAAATGCAATACTCAGAAAACGTGGACAAATTTTGAAAATTTGTACTCGGAAAACGTAGAACATTTAGCCAGAAAATCAATACTCAGAAAACGTGGACAAATTTTGAATGTTTGAACTCAAAAAACGTGGACAATTTTGCAAATCTATACTCCGAAAATGTGGACAATTTTGCAAACTTGTACTTAGAAAACATGGAAAATTTGGAAAATCTATACTCCAAAAACGTGGAAAAGTTTGGAAAAGTTCTACTCGGGAGAAAATTTCCAGTTCATTGACTTTCACAAGTTTTCCAGGTGTGGGGGAACCCTGTTAATGTACGTGAAAAGCGCTTGAAAACATTAAAATTAATTTATAATTTCACATCATTTTAATTGCTAGAAATAAGTTTAAACAGAAACAAAGTGTTAAATAGTGAATTACAACAGGCTCAAATAGCGACAAATTTCAAAATTTCAAAAACTAAAGCATAAATTGCAGCCAAACTCTCGGACGCGAGCCGCAGTCCGCGTAGCAAACGACATTTTTTTGAGCCGGACATCTCGCATTCGGTGTTTCGTGTTTCACTTACGATGAGTCCGCGTGAAATTCGTGAAATTCCAGGAATGGCCAAAAGGAGGTTCCGAGAATCCCGGTAAAATCTCCTGGCTCGAATAACATCGGGAATGTAAAATAAAGTAGAGAACGACGCGAGACATATCTGCGTGTTGCGTTACTTTACGTTACATGACACGTCACGCGTTCCGGTTACGTGACGGGAAGATTCTCAATTTGACTAGTGTCTATTACGTTCTTTCCATTTAGCGTGAAGTTTATCCTGTATTTCTGCTTCAATTTTTCCTGGAAAAATGAAAAAAATGACGAGTTTTAAAAAGATTCGAAATTCCTATAAAATGAAAAAAATCACGAGTTTTAAAAAAATTCAAAATTCCTTAAAAATTAAAAAACATGACGAGTTTTAGAAAGATTCAAAATTCCTTTAAAAATGAAAAAAATCACAAGTTTAAAAAAGATTCAAAATTCCTTTAAAATGAAAAAAAAACAAGTTTAAAAAAGATTCAAAATTTCTCAAAAATGAAAAAAAGAAGAGTTTTAGAAAGATTCAAAAATCCTTTAAAAAAAAAACAGTTTATAAAGATTTAAAATTCTTTTAAAAATGAAAAAAATTACAAGGTTTAAAAAGATTCTAAATTCCTTTAACATGAAAGAAAAATCACAAGTTTTAGAAAGATTCAAAATTCCTTTAAAAATGAAAAAAAATCACAAGGTTCAAAGATTCAAAATTCCTTTAAGAATGAAAAATAATTACAAGGTTTAAAAAGATTTAACTTTCCTTTAAAAATGAAAAAAGCAAGTTTAAAAAGATTTCAAATTCCTTTAAAATGAAAAAAAATCACAAGTTTTAAAAAGATTCCCTGACTTTTACAGGTATTTAAAAATATTTCACTGATCAAAGACAATTTTAAAAATTGATCTATTTTGCTAAATTTACACTAATGACAATTTTAAATTTTTTTTTTTTTTTTTAAAAATTTGTATTAAAAAAATGTTGTCAAAATTTGTCAAAAATTCGGAATAAGCGGATAATTTTGAAAATTTATCCTGGAAAAATGTAAAAAGGTTCTAAATTGGTCCTGTCTACGTTAAATTTTTGTGACTTTCTCAAAAAAAAGTCATTCTTCACAGATTTCTCCCTGACTCTTCCAGACATTTTTAAATTCCTAGACTTTTCCAGGTTTTCAATGTTTAGGGGAACCCTGTTAAAAGCTATTTTTATAAGATTCAAAACTATTTTAACCAATTCAGGGTTTATTATCATTTTTAACTTCCGTGACATATTTTGCAAAATTTACACTAGAAAATCTTTCGCGAAATTTACATATGACAATTTGGTGAAAATTTTAAAAAATTTGCATGAAAAAATCTTCAAAATTTGACAATTTTTGGATTTATAAAATGTTCAAAATTTGTTCTCGGAAACGTGAAAAATGTAGCAAATTTGTACTCGGAAAACGTGAAAAAATTTTCCAATTTGTACTGGAATAAACGTGAACAATTTTGCAAATTTCTACTCGAAAAACGTGGTAAATTTGGCAAATTTGTACTCGGTAAATGTTGTAAATTTTAAAAATTTTACTCCTAAAATGTGAATTTTAATTTGCGAATTTGTAAGCCTACTCTAAAAATGTGCTCTGAGCTAACCTCGTAAAAATATTAATTTTGGATCGCCGAGACTATGTTGAATTTCATAGACTTTTAAAATAAGCCATTCTTTCCTGACTTTACCAGGTTTTCCAGGTCTGGGGAACCCTGAAAAAATAAGTCTGCATTAAATTTTTTAGAGTATGTGGCGAAATTCATTTCCAAATCTTTTTCGTATTTGTTGTCGCGGACGAGTAAAAGTTAACCCAATTTTTATTAAAGTTTAACAATTAAAAAGTTATCAAATTTTGTATTTCTTATCATGTAGCCATATCTGCCTGCAAAACGCGTTATCGGTCGTAAGTGCGAATTATTCTGCTGATTTACAGTAAAACCGGTTAAGAGTGACCACCAAAAAAAAATGCAATGTTGGTCACTGTACGCGAGTGGTCACTATACAAAGAATACCTGAATAAAATTAAAATAATGAACACTTACACAGTACCTATACTTGTAGTCTGTAACAAATGTAGTAAAAAAACACAAAACCAAAAAAGCACAGAATCAACATGTCCATGGGTTTAAAGAAAGATGTCATGAGGACTCATCCGTTATATGGTCACTTTATAAGGTACATTCAAAATAAAAAAAATTGCAAAATAGACAATACAAACTGGCCATTGTACGCAATAGAAAGGTGGTCACCGGTCACTATACTGAAAATTATTTCGAAGGAAATGTACGCATTCAAAGGTGGTCACTTTACCAGGTTTTACTGTGGTCAACATAAATAGGTTGTCACTTTACCAGGTTTTACTGAGGTCAACATAGAGAGGTGGTCACTTTACTAGGTTTTACTAAGGTCAACATAAAGAGGTAGTCACTTTTCCAGCTTTAACTGTGGTCAACATAAACAGGTGGTCACTTTACCAGGTTTTACTGCGGTCAACATAAAAAGGTGGTTACTTTACCAGGTTTTTCTGTGGTCAACATAAATAGGTGGTCACTTTACCAGCTTTTACTGTGGTCAACATAAAGAGGTGGTAACTTTACTAGGTTTTACATTAATCAACAAAAAGAGGTGGTCACTTTACCAGGTTTTACTAAGGTCAACAAAAATAGGTGGTCACTTTTCCAGCTTTTACTGTGGTCAACATAAACACCCACGTAGCAAAATGACCAACAAATGACGTCATTTTTTGTCCAAGACGTGACCACCAAAAAACCTGGCTAAAAATGACTTCATTTTTTGGTCATTTTGCATCGTGGGCAGGTAATCACCATTCAAAGGTGGTCACTTTACTAGGATTTACTGTATTAAAAATTGCTTACGTAATCAACGTGGTTCTAAAACCCCCGAAAAATATAGGACGTCCTTTATGATTTTATCCAAAAAAGAAAAACAAAAGGGATTTGATCAGAAATTTATGAATTTCGTAAAATTACTGCACTTTAGCAACTATCGAAACAAATCAGAATATTAGTCGGAATTAATCATCCAAGATTTTTTGCATGATGTTTGATGGGATAGGAGGGACGGTCATGGCCGATTTCATAAAGGAACTATCCTAGCATTCGCCTCAAAGGATTGTGGGAAACCACGAAAAACCACAATCGAGGATAGCCTACACGGGAAGCGAACCCGGATCTAACGAATGCGAGGCGAGAGTGCTAACCACTCAGACACCTTGCTCGGTATTTAGAACATATTTATAATACATATATGAATCTCATTTGTCCTCAGCAAACGTGGAGAATTTTCCAAATTTTTACTTTTCAAAAACCTTGAGAATTTGCAAATTTGTCTTCGGAAATCGTGGTAAAAATTTGGCAACTTCGTACTCAGAAAACGTAGAAAATTTTGATCATTTTTCCTCGGAAAACGTGAAAAATTTGGTAAATTTGTACTTGTAAAGAACCTAGAGAATTAATTTGCAAATTTGTCTACGTTACATTTACATTTACGTTACATCTCAATTTCACCAGTGTCTATTACGTTCTTTCCGTTTAGCGAGTAGTTTATCCTGTATTTCAGCTTCACTTTTTCCTGGAAAAATTTTAAAAATCACAAGTTTTAAAAAGATTCAAAATTCCTTTAAAAATGAAAAAAAACCACGAGGATTAAAAAAATTTAAAATTCCTTAAAAATGAAAAAAATCATGACAGGACCTTGAAAGAACCTTGTGATTTTTTTTCATTTTAAAAGGAATTTTGAATCTTTCTAGAAATCTATTTTCTAGAAAAAAATTTTAGAAAGATTCAAAATTCCTTTAAAAATGAAAAAAATGACGAGATTTAAAAAAATTTAAAATTCCTTCAAAATGAAAAAAATGACGAGTTTTAGAGAGATTTAAAATTTTTTTTAAAAAAAAAAAACAAGTTTAAAAAAGATTCAAAATTCCTTAAAAATGAAAAAATCACGAGTTTTAAAAAAATTCAAAATTCCTCAAAAATAAAAAAATAACGAGTTTTAGAAAGATTAAAAATTCCTTTAAAAATGAAAAAAAATCCCAAGGTTTAAGAAGATTCAAAATTCCTTTAAAAATGAAAAAAATGACGAGTTTTAAAAAAATTCAAAATTCCTTTAAAATGAAAAAAATGACGAGTTTTAGAGAGATTTAAAATTCCTTTAAAAACAAAAAAAAACAAGTTTAAAAAAGATTCAAAATTCCTTAAAAATGAAAAAATCACAAGTTTTAAAAAAAATTTAAAATTCCTTAAAAATGAAAAAATGACGAGTTTTAGAAAGATTGAAAATTCCTTTAAAAATAAAAAAAATAACAAGGTTCAAAAAGATTCAAAATTCCTTTAAAAATGAAAAAAATGACAAGTTTTAAAAAAATTTAAAATTCCTTTAAAATGAAAAAAATGACGAGTTTTAGAGAGATTTAAAATTCCTTGAAAAACAAAAAAAAAAGTTTAAAAAAGATTTAAAATTCCTTAAAAATGAAAAAATCACGAGTTTTAAAAAAATTCAAAATTCCTTAAAAATAAAAAAATGACGAGTTTTAGAAAGATTAAAAATTTCTTTAAAAATGAAAAAAAATCACAAGGTTTAAAAAGATTTAAAATTCCTTTAAACCTTTTTATCTTTTCTAAACTTGTTTTTTTTTTTAATTTTGGTTTAAAAAATTTAAAAAAGATTTAAAATTCATTTAAAAATTGAAAAAATCACATGTTTTAAAAAGATTCCAAATTCCTTATCATTAAAGAAAAAATCACGAGTTTTAGAAAAATTAAAAATTCCTTTAAAAATAAAAAAATTTACAAGTTTTAAAAAGATTCCAAATTCCTTAAAAATGAAAAAAATGACGAGTTTTAAAAGATTCAAACTTTCTTTAAAAATAAAAAAAAAAGTTTTAAAAAGATTAAAAATGTTGTAAATTTTTTTTTCAGTTTTAAAAGAAATTTTGAATCTTTTTGAAATGAAAAAAATGCACGAGTTTGAAAAAAATTCAAAATTCGTTAAAAATAAAAAAAATCACAAGTTTTAAAAAGTTCAAAATTCATTTAAATTAAAAAAATTACAAGTTTTAAAAAGATTTAAAACTTTGTACAGCTTCCCTGACATTTACAGGTTTTTAAAAACATTTCCCTGATCAATGACAATGTCAAAAATCGACCTATTTTGCAAAATTTTCACTAATAAAAATTTGCAATTTTTTAATTTTTTTAAAATAATTTGTATTAAAAAAATGTTGTCAAAATTTGTCAAAAATTCGGAATAAGCGGATAATTTTTTCAAATTTGTCCTGAAAAAGTGTAAAAAAGGTTTCCAATTTGGTCCTGTCTACAATGAATTTATGTGACTTTTAAAAAAAAGTCATTCTTCCCAGATTTCTCCCTGACTTCCAGACATTTTAAATTCCCTAAATTTTTCAGGTTTTCGATGTCTGGGGAAACCCTGTAAAAAGCTATTTTTATAAGATTCAAAACTAATTTAACCAATTCAGTGTTTATTCTCCAAAAAAATTTATTTTCAACTTACCTGACTTTTCCAAGTTTTAAAAAAATTTCCCTGATCAATGACAATGTCAAAAATTTACATATTTTGCAAAATTCACACTAAAAAAATATTTTTTTAAATTTACATATGACAATTTGGTGAAAATTTGAAAAACTTTGCATGAAAAAATGTCCAAAATTTGACAATTTTTGGATTTAGAAAATGTTCAAAATTTGTTCTCGGAAACGTGGAAAATTTTGCAAATTTAAACTCATCGAGAATTTTGCAAATTTATCCTCGGAAAATAGAAAATTTCGCAAATTTTGACTTGAAAAACGTGGAAAATTTTTCCAATTTGTACTGGAATAAACGTGAACAATTTTGCAAATTTCTACTCGAAAAACGTGGAAAATTTTGCAAATTAGTACTCGGTAAACGTGGAAAAATTTTACAAATTTGTACTCGAATAAACGTGAAAAATTTACCATATTTTGACTCGAAAAAGCGAGGAAAATTTCACAAATTTGTACTTGGAAAAAGTGGAAAATTTTGCAAATTTGAACTCATGGAGAATTTTGTAAATTTGTCCACGGAAAATGGAAAATTTCGCTAATTTTGACTTGGAAAACGTAGAAAATTGTTCCAATTTGTACTTGAATAAACGTGAACAATTTTGCAAATTTATACTCGCAAAATGTTGAAAATTTTGCAAATTATACTCCGAAAATGTGAATCTTAATTTGCAAATTTGTACTCTAAAAATGTGCCCTGAGCTAACCTCGTGGAAAAATATTAATTTTATATCGCCGAGACTACGTTGAATTTCCATGACTTTTTAAAATAAACCATTCTTCCCTGACTTTACCAAGTCATTTTCGAGTTCCCTGACTTTTTCAGGTTTTCCAGGTCTGGGGAACCCTTTAAAAATACGTTAGCATTAAAGTTTTTAGCGCATGTGGCGGAATTTATTTACAACGACGTCATTTTTCGCCCAAGAAATGACCACCCAAAACCTGGCTAAAAATAACGTCTTTTTCCAATCATGAAATGACCACCCAAATCCTGGCTAAAAATGACGTCATTTTTCAATCATGAAATGACAACCCAAAACCTGGCAAAAAATGGCGTCATTTTTTGGTCATTTTTCGCCCAAGAAATGACCACCCAAAACCTGGCTAAAAATGACGTCTTTTTTCGATCATGAAATGACCACCCAAAACCTGGCAAAAAATGGCGTCATTTTTTGGTCATTTTTCGCCTAAGAAATGACCACCCAAAACCTGGCTAAAAATTACGTCTTTTTTCGATCATGAAATGAAATTTTGCTACTAAGGTTGGCAATGTGAAAATTGCATAATAATACAACACACACCGGTCACTGTACACAATAGACAGGTAGTAGTTACATGGAGAATTTTTATGAAGGAAATTTCATATACCAGAAAAAACAATGCACTAAAAAGTGGTCACCATTTAAAGGTGGTCACTTTTCCAGGTATTACTGTAATCAACATAAACAGGTGGTCACTTTACTAGGATTTACTGTATTAAAAATTGCTTATTTAATTAACGGGCTTCTAAAAACCCCGAAAATTTTTCAAAAAAAAGATATTTCTGTTATGATTTTTGATGTAGGAGGGACGGTCATGGCCGATTTAACATACAAACTAGCCCAGCATTCGCCTCAAAGGATTGTGGGAAACCATGAAAAACCAAAGTCGAGGATAGCCGACACGGGAACCGAACCCGGGTTTACCGAATGCTAGGCGAGTGGGCTAACCACTCAGCTACCAAGCTCAGTATTGAGAAAATATTTATAATACATATTTGAATATTTTGCCAAATTTGTCTTTAGAAATCCTGGTAAAAATTTGGCAACTTTGCCTCAGAAAACGTAGAAAATTTTGCATATTTCTACTCTGAAAACGTGGAAAATTTTCCGAATTTTGACTCGGAAAAACGTGGAAAATTTTCCAAATTTATTCTTAGGAAAACGTTGAAAATTTTGGGAATGATCATAATTTTTTTTCGGATGAAATTTGGACGATAAAATCATGGAATGAAAATCTCGACCAACAATTTACCATTAAAATTTTTGTAATTTTAAAAATAAAACTTTGTTTGAGGGTTAAAATTTTGTCAATTAGATTGTCTAATAATTATTTCATAAATTAATAAATTATTTAATAAATATTTCATAAATTTATACTAACGACAATTTTGTAAATTAACGTAGAAATTTTTGTAAAAATCTTAAAAAAAATGGGTGAATACATTTTTTTAAAATGGAAAAATTTTGTATTCGGAAAATGTTAAAAATTTCCGCTCGGAAAAAAAGTGGAAAATTATGTAATTTTGTCCTCGGAAAATGCGGAAAATTCGTACTCGGAAAATAAATTTTCAAATTGTTCACGCGGAAAACGTGGACAATTTTGCTAATTTGTACTCGAGAAAAAGTGACTAATTTTGCCAGATATTATTACTCAGAAAATGTGGAGAAATTTTGTAAATTAAAACTCAAAAAACGTAAAAAATTACATAAATTTTTACATGGAAAACGTGAAAAATTTTGCCGGAAATTACTACTCAGTAAATGTGGAGAAATGTTATAAATTTATACTCCGAAAACGGGGTAAATTTTGTAAATTAATGCTTAAAAAACGTGAAAAGTTACATAAATTTTTACATGGAAAAACGTGGAACATTTTGCCAGAAATTAATACTCCGAAAACGTGGACAATTTTCGCAAATTTCTACTGGGGGCATTCTTTCGCAAGAATGCGAAAAAAATTACGTCATCTCAAACGAAATAAATGACGTATTTTTCGACTAACAAAATGACGTCATTTTTAGCCAGGTTTTGGGTGGTCATTCCTTAAGCGAAAAATGACCAAAAAATGACGTCATTTGTTAGTCAACTACTTTTCAGGTAACCGGTCTACGCTAGCGGCACAAGTGGGATAATAACGCATGAGGCCGAGCTAGCAGAAAGGAGGGACGGTCATGGCCGATTTCATTCAGGAACTATCCAAGC
>JAQGAO010006694.1:0-12004 GCA_034697705.1 Ommatoiulus sabulosus | reverse complement strand
TTTCGTTGGAATTCAAAATTAACCTATGTTATAGGTCTATAAATTAGATTATATTCCTTAAATTATAAAAGATGGAGTAAGTACGCTGCCACACGTGTACTCAACTGTTTTGAATCTAAAGTCGGATGACGCCATATTTCGAATTATACGTTTGCCTAGTCCTCGAAAACATCATCGTACAGGGGCAATTCATAAAGTAGGTTGGCAAAAAAATAGCAAAAAATAGCACCACCGAAAATATCTAATATTTTAATCAAGAGCTGCTACAGGGTTTTCCGAGAAATTTAAAATTCAAATTCCCTGACTTTTCTAGGTTTTAAAAAAAACCTCCTTGACTAATGACAACGTTAAAAATTGAAATTTTCTAAACTCGACACAGTGGAAAAATTTTCAATTTTGAAAATAATGCATTTGCAAAATGCGGTCAGTTTTGCAAACTTGTAAAACTCGAGTAACTTGTAAGCTCGAAAAACTTCGAAAATTTGACATATTTGTAATGAGAAATTTTAAATTTCACAAATAGACCATGAGCTAAGTGGGTAAAACCATTAAAACTAGATCGTAAAAACATGAATTTTTCTAACTTTATCGAAATAAATTATGACCCTTGAAGTTCATACCATGCAAAGTGACAAAATGTCACGTGCATTCCCATTTTCCAATTTTCCATTTTTCGATCGAATTGATGCACCTACCTTTCAAACAGCCTTTGCTTTGGCTAAAACAACTTCTTAAAAGTGAATTTAAATTAAAAATGAAACAAATTACGAGCTCATATTTCAGATCTCATAATCAGCTTATGAGAGGCTACATACCGTTACAATATATTTCGTATTGCACGTTGGTCTAGCTGGCATCACCGTGCGGGGGCCATCCATAAAGCGCGTCCGTAAAAAGGGTTCCCCCCAGAAATTTCATTTATAACTTCCCCGACTTTTACAGGATTTTACAAAATTTCAATGACCAGTGGTAATGTCAAAAATTGACATATTCCAAAATCGACGCAGTAAAATATTTTGCAATTTTGTCCTCGGAAAAGGCGGGACAATTTTGAAAATTTCTACTCGAAAATCGTCGAAAATTTTTATAATTCTGATTTTGGAAAACGTGAAAAATTTAATGATTTTCACAAAAAACTCGTCGAGAAAAAAAAAGCAAAAAAGGCATCACTTAAAAACATCCAGGGAATGAAAAGCTGCTACAGGGTTCCCCCTGAA
Organism: Ommatoiulus sabulosus; assembly: GCA_034697705.1. Lineage (NCBI taxonomy): Eukaryota > Metazoa > Arthropoda > Diplopoda > Julida > Julidae > Ommatoiulus > Ommatoiulus sabulosus. The sequence continues at coordinate 10,787 of JAQGAO010006694.1, read as the reverse complement.
ATTTCACTTTCAATTTCCTTGACTTTTCCAGATTTTAAAAAAGTTTCTATGACCAATGATTATGTCAAAAATTGACATATGTACAGTATTTTCCAAAATAGACACACTAAAATACTTTTCAAAATTTTTTAAATTTTACATTCGGAAAATGAGGAAAGTTTTGCAATTTTGTCCTTGAAAAACGTGGAAAATCTTGCACTTTTGTCCTCGGAAAACGTCAAAAAATTTTGACAATTTCTACTTGGCAAACGTGGAAAAGTATGCAAATTTGTCCTCAGAAACTTGTAAATCTGTGCTGGGAAAATTTAAAAAGGTTTACAAATAGAAACAAAAAAAAGTCATTCTTCCCTGAATTTTGCAGACATTTTCAAATTCCCTGACTTTTCCAGGTTTTCCATGTCTAGGAGAACCCTAGGAAATTGACGAATCTAACCATCAATCCATCACAAGGATGGAACAACTCGAGCTGAATACTAAACGAAAGACTTCAAAATTTTCATCTAGAATCACTTAAAATTCTCAGAAAACAAACTAGAAATTAATACATTAATTCAATTAAAAACTAACCGGAAAAAACTTTGGAAAATCAAATTTGAGGGTTCTGAAAAGCGAGACCGTAGCTCATAACCTTTTCGCGAACTCTTCTCCGTACACATTTTCAAAGAATATGAGCATCAGTTTTCAGTTTCTCGAATATTTTATTTCTCGAGTCTCCGATAAGGAACAGCGTACAAAGGGTGCGGCGAGGTTCCTCCCTCGCTGTCTACTTCAAACTTACAACGAGTAAAATTGTAAAATGTAAAAACCATCGCCGGACGACATCTCGTCGTTGTCCGTTACAAGATTTCGAAATAAAGAAACTTTTTGATCAACGGGGGTGCAGAAGGTGGTCGTAGAAGGTCCTCCTGCACATTCGAGACAAGCTCGGATATTTAGCACACAAGGCAAGGACGCGTTCCCACTTTGTCGGATCATTCGACATGCATACAAGTTTGGCCTTCCGCAAGTCGCTACAAGAGACACGAGTGACGGCCGCCAAAAATATCTCCAAAAGATTGTGATTTTCATCCTTTATGGCATAAGAAACTGGTGTAAAGGCAGAAATATCCTGGATGTTTCATGTGCAACCAGCCTTTATCAACATCAGCGCCGCTTTCAAATCGTTGTTTTGTTCGGCAATATGTAGTGCCGTGGTGCCAGAAATGCCCGCTGCATCAATGTCGCACGGGTAAGTCAGCAGCAGCATATGGATATCCAACTTGCATAGTCAAAATGACTTCTCTCACTTCCTAAGGTGTAAGGGAGCGGCGTCCTGCCAAACCTGTCACGGTTGTTAACGCAGGCCCCAGCCCGCAGCAGGTCGGAGATGAAAGACACGCCACAGGGGTTGCTGCCAAAAGCGTACACCAAAGGCGTCCTGCCATTAGGACAGCGCATATTAACCGCCCTGCCTTTTTCTATCAGGTACCTTCCGATGGTCTCTCGGCCATGGAAGCAAGCGAACATAAGAGGCGTCCTCTCATTTGTGTCGCGGAAATTTACATCGGCAGCGGCTTTGACCAGCATTTTGACCATTTCTGAAGGAGTAACAAAGGACATTTGAATTCAACGAATGGCTATAGCAATTGAGCATTATCGAACAATTTTGTAGGACAAGAGATGCATTTTTTTTTTAGAATGACAAAGATATGCCAATGCGAAATGAGAAGAGGCGCAGCCTCTAACACAGGTTTTTCCAATGCGAGCCGCAAGAGCGATCGTGTTACGCGGCATGCAACTGCGTGTGATTCGGCGCACAAGGCCAGGACGCATTCCCACTTTGTCAGATCTATCGACAAGAGCTCTTTGACTTTTAGGAAATTGCTACGAGAGACACGACCGCCGGCCACCAAGAACATCTCCAAAAAATTGTGTTTGTTATGCATTATGGCGAAAGACACTGGCGTCATGCCTTCACAATCCTCAATGTCCACCTTGCAACCAGCCATAATCAACATCATCGCCGCTTTCGGATCGTCGTTTCTTGCGGCTATATGTAGCGCCGTGGAGCCTTCGCAATTCGCTGCATCGACGTCGCACGGGTAAGTCAGCAGAAGTTGTTAGACATCCCACTTGTTATCGTCCAAATGGCTTCTCCATCTTCAACAACAACATTGAGCGGCGTCCAGCCAAACCAGTCACTGTTGCTAACGCAGGCCCCAGCCCGCAGCATGTCGGAGATGAATGGTATGCCACAGAGGTTTCTGCCGATGGCGTACATCAAAGTCGTCCTATCAAAATCACCACGCGCGTCGACCTCCGCACCTTTCTCCATCAGGTATCTGCCAATGGTCTCTTGGTCAACGAATCAAGCATTCATGAGAGTCCTCCACTTAGTTTCATCGCAAGAATTTACATAGGCTCCGGCATCAATCAGCATTTTGACCATTTCTGAAAAAGAAACCCAGAAGATGAGCTCAACGAATGGCTGGAGCAAGAGGGAATTAACAAATAATTTTTTCTGGTCAAGGGATGCAGGTTTTAATTTTGACGGACAAAGATATGCCATTGCAGAATGAGAAGTGGTGCCATTTCTATTATAGGCTTTTCCAATGCAAGCTGTAAGAATGATCATGTTCCGCGGCATGCACAGATGATCAGCTTCCGCGGTTTCCCACAACGCCTCTCTTCAGCGGATTACACGGAACGTTCCACTTCTGCGTTTGTTACGAAACGCTCTCCTTCCGTGGTTTACAATAAATGCGATACCTTTCCAATTCCTTGTGATCGCGATTTGACTTGCCTAAAGAGCTTCCTGCAGAGGCCACGTGCAACGCCGTTAGTCCGTGACGCGTCGACTGGTTGACGTTGGCTCCTTGACTCAGGAGTCGAGACACTGTCTCCACGTAGTCATCTTTTACCGCAATGTGCAACAGGTTCAATTCGGACAACGAATGAAATCGGCCGATGATGTTAATCCTTAACGTAAACATTTTATGACTAAATAAATCTGAAAATTAGACGAATGTAACCCGAAGATAAGATAGAACGAACATCCCATTTCAAAAAGCGAGAAAATGTCCATTCTGAGGAACGTCACATTGGAATGATGGACATTGAAAGTGACCACGAATGAGAGTTACTATCAATTCCAAAAATTCTTTCTTATTGAAATTGAGATGATTAGCTATGAACAAAGAAGTATTATTTTCACGTTGAGCCACTGTCCATGCATACTCATTCCAAGTGATCATTGACTTGGCCTGAATTAAATTTTGCTTTAAAAGTGGTCAACCAAATTATCCGCTGAATTAAACTGGATTTTGAAAGTGGTCAACCAACGGGTCCGCTGAATTAAACTGGATTTTGAAAGTGGTCATCCAAAGTGACCGCTGAATTAAACTGGATTTGGAATTTGGTCGTCAAAAGTGACCTCTAAATTACACTGGATTTTGAAAGTGGTCATCCAGATTGACCACTGAATTAAAGTGGATTTTGAAAGTGTTCATCAAGAGTGACCACTGAATTAAAGTGGACTTTGAAGGTGGTCGTCCAAAGTGACCATTGAATTAAACTGGGCTTTGAAAGTGGTCATCCAAAGTGACCACTGATATTGACCCCTACTGAAAATAAACAATAAAACTATAATCCAAAGTGACCAATCATATTGACCACTACTGAAAATAGACATTAAAATTATAATCAAAAGAGACCAATGATATTGACCAATACTGAAAATAAACATTAAAATTATTCTCCAGATTGACAAAAGATTTTGACCACTATACTGAAAAACAGTAAAATTGTAATCCAAATTGACCAATTATATTGACCACTAGGGCCTACTTACGCACGTGATTATATATCCACGTACCTTTTAATTTCGTTGAACTTTTGCAAAACCCTTTTGACTGTGAAATATTTTTGAAAATCGGATCAAGATCGAGGAAGGAAATCAGATGTCAGCTGATGCAATATTTTGCATCGTACCCGTGTTTAGATAGCATAGGGGGCCATTCATAAAATGACTAAATGTGACAGGTATCCCCCAGACCTGGAAAATTTTGGGAACTTGAAAGTGATCTGGTAAAGGCAGGGAAGAATAGTTTATTTTAAAAAAGTCAGGGAAATTCAAGGCAGTCATAGCGATTCAAAACTTATAAGTTCTACGGGATTAGCGCAGCGCCCGTTTTCCGAGTACAAATTTGAACAATTTTTCCACATTTTCCATGCACAGATTTGCAAAATTGTCCACGTTTTCTGAGGATTCAATTTCAAAATTTTTCACTCTTTCCAAGCACAAATTTAAACATTTTTCGAATACAAAATTTTCAGGCAATTTTTTTAATTTTTAAAAAATGTAGTCGTTAATTTTCAAAATTGTCGTTAGTAAATTTAAAAAAATTATTTTCCGTGTCAGTATTCAAAAAGATGTCAATTTTTCACTTTGTCATTGGTCGGGGAAATTTTTTCAAAGCCTGGAAACGTCAGTAACTGGAAATTTACATTTCTGGGGGAACCCTGTGTAAATGAAGCTCTTTTTTATAACAATAGTTTTTCATCACTCGATTTTTTTGCATTTTTCAGCAATGGGATTAATCTCACAAAGTTTTGAAAATTTTTAAAACATAATTAATAAACACGCGATAATCTTTCTCAGTAAAAAAAATTGATTCGTATTTTTGGTTCTGTGATTCTAAGAATGAGTCCAGAATTTCAACTTTTCCTGATTTTACACAATTCACCATTTTGCACAATTTACTAATGACAATTTGAAAATTATCAAAAAATTCCGTGAAATTTTTTAAAATGGCGTTCGGAGAAAACGTGGAAATTAACCTTTGTAAAGGTGTGCAAGTTTGCGAATGGGAAAATTTTAAAGTTTACGGATAGGCTTCTGATTTAACTTACGTTTAATTTCCTAGACTTTTTAATATAAGTCATTCTTTTTCGTCTATTATCTGACTTTTGCACACATTTTTAAGTTCCATGACTTTTCCAAGTTTTGCAGGTTTTAGGGTACCCTGAAGTCGGTGTGCAATTCTGGAAGAAATTTTGGAAAAAAAAGCAAATCGAAATCAAAGACATTAGCGTATTACCTTTCAGCGAACGTTTCTCGGTAAAAATTCAAAGAGGCCAATCCTTAATTTCTAAGTATTTTATTACTCCTTGAGACTCGGCTAAAGTACGGCGTACAAGAGGCGTTGCGAGATTCATCCCACGCTCTTATCTTAACTTACAAAAACGTGTTGAACCAAGGATCACGAGTATCGCGAGACGACATCTCGTCAATCGGTTTTCATCTTACAAGATTTCGTAACAAAGATACTTCTTGATCAATGAGGGCAAGAGCAGCTCGTCGATGCGATTCCGAGTCTGGGTTCCGTAGTAATCGTAGAAAGCCCTTCTGCACATGTTGGACAATCTCGGGCATTCGGCACCCACGTCCAGCAAGCGCTCAATCATCGAAGGATCCTCAATCTCGAGCAAACTTTTTATGTCGATCCAGTCTTCGTGAGGGATCCGTTCACCGGCTGCCAGCAGCAGCTCCATGAGAGGGTAGCGTTTACATCTGATGGCATTACACATCGGTACCCTGCCTGAACGATCCTTAATGTCCACCTTGCAGCCAGCCTTGATCAAGATGTGTGCCGATTTCAGATCATCGCAGCACACGGCTCTAAGTAGCGGCGTGGTACCGTTGAATTTTTCCTTGGCATTGATATCGCATGGGTAAGAAAGCAGAAGCTCGAGAACATCCCACCTGGCGCCGTCATGATATCTACCTGGTCTTGCGATGATGGCGTGGAGAGGAGTCGTTCCTTCTGAGTCACAGTCGTTCACCCAGGCTTTGGCTTTTAGCAGGGTGGAGATAAGCGATACGTTTAAATATTTGCGATGGATGGCGTACAGAAGAGGCGTCTTGCCAGAATTTTCGCGAGCGTTCACCTCCGCACCATTTCTCACCAAGTAAATGCCGATGCTGCTATGGCCTTTGAAGCAAGCGTACATAAGAGCCGTAAACTCATAGTTGTCGCGACAATTGACATCAGCTCCGGCCTCCACCAGCATTTTAACCGCTTCTGAAACAGAAAACCGAGAGGTGAACTAAACGAATGCCTGGAGCGAGAGGAAATTACACGCGAGAAAGTTCCATGTTTGTGGAACGCTAAAACGTTCCACCACGAGGATCTAATGGAACATTCCGATTCCGTGGTTTTTACGGAACGCTAAGCTGTAGCTAAAACAGATTGAGATTGACTGACAGACTCACCTAAAGAGGTTCCTTTAGAGGCTGCAATATGCAGAGGCGTTTCTCTAAATTTCGTCCCCTTGTTGACGTTAGCTCCTTGACTCAAAAGTTGAGACATCTTCTCTACGTTGCCGTTTTTTGCCGCGATGTACAACGAAGAAGGACGTCTTCGTTTGTTGACTCTGCGAGCCGGAGCCGAAATCATTTTCACTACACGAATGACAAGTACAAATGAAAAAAGACGAAAAATATAAGATAATTATATGAAAACATTCTATTTATTGCAATATACATGACATAGTTATCAGAGTTACCAACGGTAATTATAACCAAAAGTAACGTGAGCTATCCAGCCAAAAAAGACTTTTTAAATCGACTATTCATTCCTTAGGTCATAATAACTTTGAAAGTGGTAATTTAGAGTTAATTACCACTGGTTTAAGGGGGACTCCTATCGTGATTTGCACACCTTCCCACCCCCACAATAGTCGTTCCAAAAATCGACGTCCTTACTTGCAATGTTGAAACTTCAAACACGTCCAGTTTTCCAGAAAAAACAACCAAATAAATAAATAAACGTTATGGCCAAATCGGCGACTTACTCTTCTTGACAAGGATTAATGAGTTTTACCTTTAATGCTCCCGCCATTTCTTGTTCGGCAAATACAGTCGACAGACGCGTTTGAATTTTGCACTAACGGCAATTGTTATCGACGAGTCATTCCTTCCGTTGCTAAGTAACGGAACGGAATGACTAGTCGATACCAATTAATGGCCGCTAGAACAAACTTCAGACGCGTCCCTCACATATATTTGCCAAACGAGACAGTCGCCGATTTGGCCGAAACGTTTATTTGTTTATTTGGTCGTTTTTCTGGAAAACTGGACGTGTTTGAAGTTTTAACATTGCAAGTAACGACGTCGATGTTTGGAACGACCCTCATCTAGTGTCCGGATTACCCCTTAAACTGGATTTTGAAGGCGGTCTAAACGGAGACATTCGATGTGGTAATTAACTTCTCGAATGGTCATTTGAAGTGACCACTGACCATAACGAACCTGTATACTGTGACTGTACCTTTCGTTAGAATTCACAATTAGACTATATTATAAATCGGATTACATTCATGAAATTATAAAAGGTAGGGCAAAGTACGCAGCCACACGTGTACTCGACTGGTTTAAATCTGAAGTCGAATGACGCAACATTTCGAATTATACGTGCGCCTATCCCTCGAAACGTCATAGCACAGGGGGCATTCTAATTAAAGTAAGTTCGCAAAAAAAATGACAAAAAATAGCACCACCAAAACATCCAATATGGAAATGAAAAGCTGCTACAGGGTTTTCCCAGAAATTTCATTTTCAATTTTCCTGACTTTTCCATGTTTTAAAAAAATTTCCCTGACCACTGACAACGTGATAAATTGACATTTTCCAAAATCGACGCAGTAAAATATTTTTCAATTTTGAAAAAGTAGCAAATTCTGCAATTTTATCCTCGGAAAACGAGGAAATTTTTTGCACTTTTGTCCTTAAAAACGAGGAAAGTTTGGCAATTTTGTATTCGGAAAACGTGGACAATTTTGGACTTTTCTCCTTAGAAACGAGAAAAACTTTGCAACTTTTACCTTGGAAAACGTCATCCAAAGTGAACGCTGCATTAAACTAGATTTTTCAAGTGGGCATTCAAAGTGACTATTGAATAAAACTGGATTTTGAAAGTGGTCATCCAAAGTGACCACTGAATTATACTGCATTTTGACAGTAATTTAAAGTGACCACTGAATTGAAATAGACTTTAAAAGTGGTCATCCAAAGTGACCACTAAATTGAAATAGACTTTAAAAGTATCATTCGAAGTTTCATGGTGGTCTGAACGAAGTCAATCGAGGTGGTAATCAACTTTTTAAATGGTCATTCGTAGTGACCCCTGACCATAACGTACCTTATACTGTGACTGTAGCTTTCGTTGGAATTCAAAATTAGACTATTATAGGTCTATAAATTATATTATAAGTCGTGAAATTATAAAAATAGAGCAAGTACGCAGCAACACGTGTACTCAACTGTTTTGAATCTAAAGTCGGATGACGCAACATTTCGAATTATACGTGCGCTTGGACCATAGGAAGCATCAACTTTCAGGGGCCATTCATAAAGCACGTTTGCAAAAAAAAATGACGAAAAATATCACCACCCAAAACATCCAATATGAGAAATAAGAGTTGCTACAGGGTTCCCCCAGAAATATCATCCAAAGTGACTGATGATATTGACCACTACTGACAAATCGACATTAAGATTATCATCCAAAGTGACCAATAATATTGACCAGTATTGACCAGCGTCTTAACCCGGGCACGGATAGCCCCAGAGTGGCACATGGGTGCTCATTGGCTACTTATATAGCCCTCCGTTTGAAAGGAGTAAAAACATCTAATCTAATCTAATCTAATCTACTTACGTCCGTGAGTATAAATATACAAATGTATTAAAGTTTTTAAGAATTCTGTCGAGTGGAGCCACGTACCTTAATTTCGTTGTACTTTTGCAGAATACTCTCTCTGGTGACTCGTGAAATATTTTTAAGAAACTGATAAAGATCGAGGAAAGAAATTGAGACAGACAGAATTGATCGATGCACGTTTTCAACTTTGAACCGGATGTCAGCTGATGCCATATTTCGAATCGTACCCGTGTCTAGATAGCATAGGGGGCCATTCATAAAATGACTGAATGGTAACAGGTTTCACACAGACCTGGGAAATCTGGAAAAGTCAGCTAGGGAACTTAAAAATGACCTGTAAAAGTCAGGGAAGAATTTTTTATTTAAGAAAAGTCAGGGAAATTAAACGCAGTCGTAGCGATCCAAAATTAATACTTCTACGAGGTTAGCTCAGGGCCGATTTTTCGAGTTGAAATTTGCACAAAAAATTTCAAATTTCAGAGTACAGATTTGCAATATTGTCCACGTTTTCTGAGTATTAAGTTACACAATTTTCCACGTTTTCTGAGCATTAAATATTAAAATTTCCCAATTTTTCCGAGCAAAATTTTTTAACATTTTTCGCATACAAAATTTTCCCATTTTAAAAAATGTTTACGCAATTTTTTAAAATTTAAAAAAAAATTCTACGTTAATTTTCAAAATTGTCCTAAGTAAATTTAGAAAAATATTTTCCAGCGTAAATTTTGGAAAATATGTCAATTGTTTACATTGTTATCGGTCGGGGAAAATTATTTTAAAAACCTGCTAAAATCAGGGAAGTTCAAAATAAAATTTCTGTGGGAACCCTGTGTTAATGAAGCCCTTATTTTTAACAATCATTTTTCAGTACTCGGATACTCACGAAATTTTTAAAAACGTAATGAATACCCATGCACTGTTTTTTCTCAGTAAAAAATAAGTTGATTCGTAGTTTTGGTTCGGAGATTCCGAGAATACGAGTCCAGAAATTCAACTTTCCCTGACTTTGCAAAATCGACGATTGCGTAAAAATTTCTAAATTTGCGTACGGTGGAAAACGTGAAAATCAACTTTTGTAAAGATGTGCGAGTTGGCCAATGGAAAAATGTAAAAGTTTTTGAATGGGCTTCTAATCTCATTTACGTTCAATTTTCTAGACTTTTTAAATAATGAGTAATTTTCCCTGTCTATTCTCTGAATTTTCCACACATTATTAAGTTCCTTGACTTTTCCAAGTTTTCCGGGTCTGGGGGTACCCGGGAGTCAGTGTGCCAGTCTGGAAGAAACTTTGAAAAATCAAAGTCAAGAAAATCGAAATGCAAGACCTTAGCGCATTACCTTTCAGCGAACACATCTCAGCACAAATGCAAAGAGTCCAATGGTCAGTTTATGAGTACAGTATTTTATTACTCATCGAGACTCGGATAAAGTACAGCGTACAAGAGGCGAGGCAAGATTTATCCCGCGCTGTTCTTACCTTTAACTTACAAAAACGAGTTGACCAAAACTAAATGATTTATGTACATCTTACAAGATTTCGTAAGAAAGATATCTCTTGATCGATGAGGGCAAGGGCAGCTCGTCAATGCAATTCCGAGCCTGGTATATAGAAGGCTTTTCTGCACATGATGGACAACCTTGGGCATTCGGCACCCACGGCCACCAAGCGCTCCAACATCGAAGGATCAGTACTCGCGAGCAAACTTTTCATGTCCATCCAGTCTCCGCGAGGGATACGTTCATCGGCCGCCAGGAGCAGCTCCACGAGAGGGTAGAGTTTGAGACTGATGGCATAAGACATAGGCATCCTGCCCAGACGATCTGCTTTGTCCACCTTGCAGCCAGCCTGGATCAACATCAGCGCCGCTTTTAAATCATTGCAGCACACGGCTCTAAGTAGTGGCGTGGCACCATACCTTTTTTCCACAGCATTGATATCGCACGGGTATGAAAGCAGAAGCTGGAGAACATCCCACTTGGCATCGTCATAAGATCTAGTTACTCTTCAGATGATGGCGTGGAGAGGAGTCACTCCTCCCGAGTCACAGACGTTGACGCAGGCCTTTGCTTTAAGCAGGCTGGAGA
>JAQGAO010006693.1:0-12004 GCA_034697705.1 Ommatoiulus sabulosus | reverse complement strand
TTAATTGACTTGTTTCCTATTTTTTAAAATTAGTTTTCTATTGGTTGGAATTTCAACCTCCATTATGTCAACTTTTCAATTTTGTCAACCACCCTGGTCCGAATTAGTTGACAGAATAGAGGTTCTACTGTATTGCAAATTTTCCGGAAGAACAAAATTTTTTCGAGTTTCCGAGATCGCTCTACGTTACAACGGGGAATTCCCCTATAAGCGTTGCAGGGACCTTCCCATTCATATAGACGTGGAGTAGGGTGTCATCCACACTTCGATGAAACTTTAGTACAGTAAAACCGGTTAAGAGTGACCACCAAAAAAAAGGCTATGTTGGTCACTGTACACAGGTGGTCACTATACAAAGAATGCGTGAATTACATTAAAATAATGAACATGTAGACTGTAATAAATGTAGTAAAAAACCACAATACCAAAAAAGTTCAGAATCGTCATGTCCATGGGTTAAAGCAGGATGTATGGCGATTACTCATCCGTTATCTGGTCACTTTTTAAGGTACACTGACAATGTAAAAATTGCAAAAAAGACAACTCACACTGGTCACTGTACACAATAGATAGGTGGTCACTGGTCACTATACAGAGAATTCTTATGCAGGAAATGTACACTAGGAAAAACAATACACTAAAAAGTGGTCAACATAACCAGGTGGTCACTTTTCCAGGTTTTACTGTACCTTAATGCAATGCTAAGACATTATCAATTTGGCAATTTAATTACCAGAATACTGCTTAGTGCACAAATTTGGAGGAGGTGATGAGGGAAGGGGTTATACGGTAGATTCCTTATTAATACAGTTTTAATTCTGAATGGATAACTGACGATCGTTCAAAATTTGCCATGAAATTATCACCTCATGGTATTCAAACAATTTAGAACACGATCAGTATAATGATGAATACAACGAAGGTGGAATTTGCAACGAAATTTGTAATCCAGTTTTTGTTTTGTATTTAATGTTTCTTCACAGATTCTAAAATCACAAACATTACAGGAAAAAAAGCTACAAACACAAAAAAATTTGAGGTTCATGCATTCAAGGTTCTTCGGAAAAACTCCGCCCTTTTTTTCCATAAAGATGCTTCGAAGTACATCAACCAAAATTGTCTACGTGCAGATCAGCATTACTGGCCTTTAAGGAAGGTTCCATAGTTCGAAAGGTTCTTGGAGGAAACTCTTCAGGAATGTTACACCACGTGAAAGCTGCATTCCAGAATCAGAAACTTTCTATTTTACGCGCAGTTTTTTTTATGCATTCATAGCTGTTGGCTTGAGGAAATTGATTTCAATAATAAAATCAATGTTAAGGTAACTTTTTTGTGGATTATTTCAGTTCACTGCATTGCAATGTTTTCGTTGTGAACAGCTGTTATCGTCCTGAAAATGTTTAGTTCTGTTTATTATAGATGTACAACTGCAATGGTGTAGCCCTATACAGTAAAAATTGAAAAGTTTGGCACGGTAATTTGAACGTTTTAAGTTAGGTTAGATCGAAGTATTGTGCCAAATACTTCAATTTTTACTCTATACCATAGTAGTTCTACATCTAAATAGCACTAGATTTTCTGGACGAAAACACGTGCATATTCATATTTTAATTAATTGCCGAGACTTTTCTTACATTTGGACGTTTGGTCCATAATTTGAACGCTTTAGTTCAAATTGCTAGGTTATATAATAGCGATTCCGCCTAATATCACTTCGTTTTTATAATGAAAACATAAGCAAGCACATATCTACTTCGGAATGGGTGATACTGATGAGGATATTGTGAACTGAAATATTCCAAAAAGGATTGCCTTTTAATTTATAGGGAACCTAGTCCATTTACAACGAACCTTTTAAAAGGGTTGGGTGTAATGAGCCTTATTTGTGTATTTGTAACCTTTTAAAAGGTTGTTGAAAAAAAAAACCTTTTTGGAGTTCTTCGAAGTACCTAAAAAGGTTCCCTGGTGTAGCAAGGGAAAGAACCTCAAAAGGTTCTATTTGGTATACCTTTTATTTTTTTTAGAGTGAAGGAGAAATTTCACTTTATCATCTCTTTAAACTTTAATCAAGCTTAAAGACTCCACATACAGTATCTTGCTCTCTGTATTGTTGTATTGTTGTTGTGTTATTATTGCAGGTTTCCAACAAAATTATTTCTAGCTATTATCGAAGACAATCCTTGCCTATCCCAAACTTCGTAGCTAAAAAAACTGTCAAATGATTTTTATTGTAGTACTACTATCGTACATAACTACATAAATAAATATTTTAATTCTGTCACTATCTTTGCCTATAGTGCAAATCCAAGAATAAATTTAAAAACCTTCATTTCCGAGATGATTCACCTTAAACCGTCTATACACGCAACCAAACGTGCGATATACAGTACATGGCGTACTGAACGTTGGTTATATGGTCATCCAAAGATTTAATGACTTTCTTTAAAGTTGGTGTCGACGATAAACAAAGTTTAAGTAACACGTACAGCAAAACCGTTTATAAGGAACTCCTCGAGACCAATATATACCGCTTGGCCGATGTAAAACATCCCCCCTCTTTAGAAAAACCTCTTAAAATCTCCCATTTCTCATTTAATTTCCACCTTTTATAGCCCTTAATGACAGAGCTAGTGGCAGACGACAGCTTTTCGCTGTCCTGTAATTCTGCTCCAACGGCTGATTGACGACCAGCTTAAATCAGCTTTAAAACGCCCTTCCGAGCGCTGCCAATGTCGCCATTAAACTAGCTCCCTTCCCTCAACTTTTCAATATCCACAACAAGTCAATCCATTTCCAGAGTTGCCTTTCTACGGCGGCATCCAGCGTAACGACGACTGCTTCTAAGCTTTTAAATGACAAAAATAAAAGGGCCTCGCCAAGGGGTTATACGCATCAGCTTAAACGAACTGTTTAAATTCAACGCCAGAGTAAACCGTAAAGAAAAAACTAAAACCTTCTTAAGATGGATAGACTCGCGTAATAAGGAAATCCGAGGGAGATTACAGTATACGAGCTCTAGCTCCCCTTCATAAATTAGATTTAAGCTTTCCATTGTGCCTAAATGTTTAGCATAGCGCCGAGAGACCGATGAAGGTTCCACCAATGAGCACCGCCAAATTCTCCATAAAAAGGCCGAAAGACATAATTGAAATAATTAAAACGCGTATCATAATTTCTAATTAAAGAGGGGGCATGTGTCTATTTACTGCAGACGAGACAAACGCGAGACTGCATTAAAGTGATGCTCGGAGAAAAACAAACACAAGAAAAGCGAGGAAAATGTGGTTTTATGTGCCCATAAAAACTCCCAATGGCATATGGAATATCACTTACGCGATCAACGATAAGAAGATTGGAGTAAATTCTTCAAGAATGGAAGAATTTTGCTATGATTACGTGAGCTTAACTTTTCTCGTCACAAGAACAAACACGATAACCATGAATTTTTCAAAATGGATGATGGAATATTAAAACGTTAATCATTTTTTTCAAAGATTATTAAGTTGTGTAATTATGTGTAAAGGGCATTCTAAAACATTCTAAATCACTGACTTAAAGTTATTTCTTACATTGCAATGTTGCATGAAAGCAAATTAAAAGGTTCCAAGTTGGACTACTAATACTCTCGATGGTTGAAATTATAATAAACTCTATATCATTATAAGGAAGGATTTCAACTTCCAGGTTTATTTTCATCCTTGATATACAGTAGGACTCATTTAAATTGTTCCATTGGCCTATGAAAATTCCAGATTTTGTTTATTAATTGCTAACTAATCGTGACATTTTTCAGTTTAAGGGTATCCTTATTTAATCCAAACATCTGAAGACAGCTTAAAAGATTCTAATCAAATTTCTCCATATTTAAGTGGTTGGATATTTTAAAACGTATAGTGAGACAAGACTATATACTGTATGTTTCAGGAGCTGATTATTTTAATATAGCCATCAAAAAATTTGAAGTTGCAAAATAAAATACAAAGAATGTTTAATCAGCTCCTGATGAAGGCACATTGAGTCGAAACATTGAACCAAGAAATGAATAAATATACGTGGTCGTGGAAAATTACAAGTTCGCCTCACTATACAGCATTCTACATTGTAAAAGATTCTAATTCTGGATGTATTTTTTTAATTATGTTGCAAAATAAAAACGAAAACAGCTAGATTTGTTTTTAGAATTTCTATCTAAATATTATCTATTTGTGTGGTATTTTTCGAATTGGCCTATAAGTGCTACCCAGTCTTTTTAGTTTTCCAAAAATTAAAGTGCGCTGACTTAAACGTTAGAGTACTGTATTCCATGGTTCATTAATATCGCTAGGACCCCTCTACTCCTTCTGTCCTCTTTAAGCAACATGAATCCTGAATGCGGATGCAAGTGCATGGCGGTCAACATTGCCGGTTTCATCAGGGATTCAGAAAGCTCTTAGTGCAGCTTTCGATTTCATCTTATCCACAGAGGTGGTTGTCTGCATTTCAAAGAGTCTCAAGAAGTCTCCATCGGAGGCATTTCTCCTCACGCTAACGTAATCGAGTTATGGTAAACCGAACAAGAGTTAAGGGGAGGAAGCAGAAACTCGCAAGAAGCCAACAAGATGAAATTCCCAGCAGAAGACGTGCCCATCTTGCCTCAATTATCTATCTGGAAGAAAAATGAGCGAAGAAAGAGCAGAAGATAAAAAGCCGAAAATCTCCACAGAAAAACGTTGGCGAAGGATAACATCGTTAAGGACTACACTTAACGTTGAGGTAAAGAGAGAGAAGAAAGTATTTTTTGAGAAAAAGGGAACATCCCAAAACGCGACAGATAAATTGAGGTACCCCAGGCCTGGAAGATCTGAAAAAGTCAGGAAACTTCAAAATGTCTGGAAAAGTCAGAGGAGAATGACTTAATTATTTTGAAAACGTCAGGGAAATACAACAGAGTCATGTTGTCACGATCCAAAACTAATGCTTCTATGTGGTTAGCTCAGGGCGCATTTACAAACTTTTTTAAATTTTCGCAGAACAAATTTGTGAAATTCAACAATTTAAAAGGACAAATTTCATAATTTTTCACCTATTCAGAGGATAAATTTGCATAATGTTTCGCCTATTCCGAGGACAAAATTGCAAAATTTTCCACCAGTTCCAAAGGACAAATTTGCATTATTTTGAACCTTTTCCGATAATACATTTACAAAATTTTCCACGTTTTCAGAGTACAAATGTTCAGCAGTTTCCGAGTACAAATTTGCAAAATGTTCAACAGATTCCGAGGACAAATTTTCAAAATTGTCAATCTTTTCTGAGTAAAAATTTTCAAAACAAAAATTTCAACCTTTTCCGTGTAATAATTTCCAAAATTTTCATCCTTTTCCTAGTAACTGTAATATTTTCGAAAATTTTCAAAAATTGTCATGCGAATTTTATTCTATTTTGAAAAATGTTCAAAATCGTGGATAACATCGGCATACATGTCAATTTTGACATTGTCATGGCATGGTGAGGGCATTTTTTTTTTTAAAAAAAAAACCTGGAAAAGTTAGGGAAGTTGAAAATAAAATTTCTGGGGGAACCCTATAAATTTCCGGTCAAGGCTTCAACAATGTGGCTGTGAATTGGAAATTCGCAAAGACAGTCCTCGTTACAGCGGCAAAAACAACGCAAGGTGAAATGCCACCACCTGCGAACAAGAACTTAAAAACAGGCTCGGCAAAAAAGATTGGGTATTTTCACGTAGCTTTCGCACATGTCATTTATAACCAAAATTGCACGTTATTCCGCATAATATTTTTGTTAACCCCTGCTATCACTTAAAAAAAAAAGAAGAAGAAAAACAACTTGGAATTCGCTAACTGAGGCTGATGTCAAATAAATTTATTGGGGAATTACTATCGCGGAGATATTTCGGCACAGGTGAGCTCCTACTTCCGTACTGAAATCTTGTTCATTAGCATCCAACTACCAGAGTCGTGAACTCGTGAAAAAACTTCTTCTCGCCAGCGTCAAACGTGTGACTCTGGGAAAAAAACTGACAAATTGTGACCAGCATTTTAATTAAAACTTGTGTTATGGGATAATTCCCAAGCAACTCGTTGTGTATATTACACGGTTTCTTAGAAAATACGGAAATGAGAGGGCGGCGCATTGTATTGGTAACTCCTCGGCAATTATTAAAGATAGTGCTGTATAATTAGTGAACATTTTTCTGACAGTTTTTGCAATAATGCTGAGGTAGCCGACTTTTTCTTTTTTTAATTTTTTAACCTCATGCATGGAATTTCGTGGCAACATCAACACGGTTTCTAAAGCGATTACAAATTTACCGTAAATGATCACAAACTGGTTGGTTGCTTATTCATCCCAAACTGATTGCCTAATTACCATGCATCAATTGGTTTTAAGTGCGATCTCAAACCGTAAAACTGATTGAAAATCGTTAAAAAAAATCCCACGAAGTAGGAAAATATACGTCGTCAAATACTCTAATGTGGAACTTGGTTAAAAAGCATTAATGTATGCACGAATAATGTTAATTTGTTCGTATAAGACGAATTCAAAAGTATTCGCGCCATGTTACGTTAAAACGAAATTTAGACAAAAATATAAGGGGCAGAATTTCATATAAACTTCGATGAAACTAACTGTAGTTCTTATTGTTGAAGTCATGTTTTCAGATTACGTTTAAACGGACAAATGACGTCTCTTGAGATTCGTCTTAACGAGGTTTGACTGCATAAAATCTCTTTGGGGGACAATCAGCCGTAATACCAAACTTATGCCAACGTTGTTCACAAACTAATGACATGTGAAAAATACCAACAAGTTAACTATCAGATTTTAGACTATACAGTATACATGTATAGTTAACAATCCGTTATGAAGCATCAATCTGCAATCAATTTGGCAATAAGCGATTATTGACGAATGTCCAATAGCTTTGTAAATAAAATGTTCAAAGAAATTGGACATGCATCTGGACACGATGTCCATTCATATACAATTGTATAGTACATGTACAAATGTTCCTTATAGCCAAGTTTGATTTTCTGATGTACGATTATCGGAAAACTTTCAAGAACTTATTTTACCTTTCTGAACATTTGTCACGTTCGTTTTCTGGCAACGTACATCCCGACGCAATTCCAGAAGGCAATTTTCTTCAGGGAGTAGTTCGCATGCAGTATAAGGGTATCCCAGAGCTACTTATAATTGCTACACGAGGGAGACTTCCAATATGACCTTTTGTACGCCGATGCAGCATTATTGGCTTTATTTGTCAGACATGATGTATCAGCCGTTTCAGATGGCACATATGGATATGATATATTTATCGGCAGTCCCCTCTGGCATATTTCTGCCTATTACTGCTGATGACGCTCTCTGGACGATACCTGAAGGCACGCAGCAATGCGGTGGCCAACGAATTTTCCAATGGTTAAGCCTGCCCTGAATTCAGTAATTGGTATCAAGATGGTCACTCGGACGAAACCAGTTATACGTTTTGATAAACAAACAAAACCTAACGAATTCGGACATTCCAATGGATTCTTCTTCCAACTAAAATCGAAGATAGAACCATGGTAGACGCCAATGGAAAGGTTGGCGCGATGGACTGTGTCGCTTGACCCTTATAACATGTCGGCTCCAGCCCCTTCAACCCTTATGGCATCAGATACGATTTAATAGGATTTATAGAATAAATCTCGAGGGGTGTGGCGGAAAAGTATGACCGTATATTATTCCGGCCAACGCGCAAGGACAAAGCGAAGTATAGAAGCCGGACCTACTATTACATCTCCGAAAGTTAATTACTGAGGGTGACGGGGAAGACAGTATAGGGTCATGCCAGCGAAGATAAGAAATATCTACTGTAACGTGTTGTTATTGCAGGAAGCCATTGCAGTCATCAGAAATGAGCAATGGAGAAGATTGGAAAAAGGTCAATATTAATGCTCCATGATGGCCCAGATGGCATGGAATCAATGTCGGGCGCAGTTTTCATATGTCCAACTGATCATATCGCGAGAAGACATATACGGGGATAATAAAGTTCAGGGAGAGAGTCGGGAGAGAAATGGTTTTCTGGGCTTGGAGACCCAATCCGAAGATAAACAGAGAAATTGGCTCGGGAGAGCCAATATGGAAGTTCAGAGCTGGGTGGGGAAACGCTGATAAAATCGTATACTTCGCATGTTGGAATTTGAAAAAAAAAAAAACTACGGTTTGGTGGGCGAAGCAGTGTAAAAGTATGATGATGGCCGCTAGCGTACGTGCTCTGGAATACACTAAAAGAACACTGCACGAGAATAGACCTACTCTCCCAGAAATATACGCAACATCTCGAAAGATGTTATCTGGGAGAAGAAACGCGCCTGATGCGAATCCCAAATGACATTCTGGTGATTTTTTTTTGTTAAAGTTTTACGAAGGGCTACAGTGGGAGTGAGATACAAAATTGCACGTAATGTAGAGGTCGCTTCCGTCAACGCGTAAAACTGCAGAGACGTTATTATGTCTATGTACACAATCCAGTATATACATGTACAATGGTTCAATATTCATAAGCATATAAATTATGCCTAGCTTTTGGACACGAGTGTTTACTGTAGTTTTATGTTCTTAATTATACAGTGCATTAAGAAGATTTGATGGTATTGTAGGACACCAACAAAGCTATTGTCACAACTCACAACACCTTTGTTGGTGTAATGAGAAATATTTAAACGTGTTCCATACCTGAAACCTTAAATGTGTTATGGGAAAGTTTTAAAACCTAATTCCTGTAGTTTTTACAAAACACCACCAAAAAAGTAGTGTTTTTTTTTTTAAAAAATTGCTTTAATTGTCATTTTTTTTTGTTTTCAGAAAAGCGAAATGGATGATGCAAGATTACTGAATACATGTCAGATTTCAAGTACTTACATCACCAAAATAAGCACTTTCAAATAAGTTCCATTTGGAAAGTAACTTGATTCGAAATAGTCGGTTGCTTTTGATATCCATGAATTCGTTCATGGAAACTCTGGATTTCACTGGAGTTGACTAAAAATTATATGTTGAAGGTAAATGTAATTTTTATTTTGGTGGATCGTGGAAACGTAGCTGCGTTTAACCCCAGCGGGTATCCAAGTCCACGGCTACTGCCTTATAAGGATATATTCATCAGCGAGCCGTATTCAAAACAAATTAATGCATTTTGTCTCTCGAGCAAGCATCCTTTAGCCCGCATTGATCGCATTTCAGAACAGAGCCATAGAATAAGCAGAGTTCCACCCACTGATGGCAAATTACTCAAAATGAAGAGAAAATTAGATCAGGGAGTGCTGCTGCAGCATCGGAGTTTTCCTACCTCATTTGAAGTCGCAGCGCAATCAACATGGAATAACAATGAGATGTACATAGAAACGAAAAAATACATCTCCACGCGCGTATATCAAAGCCGAAAATGTATAGAGGAAGAGAAAAGTTGGCATCTATGTGACCAGAATGTAGAATTGCAATTCCATTGAATTCGCGAGGGTGGATGGATCATTGGATGGTAAAGGATGATGGAAATGGGAAGGGGGCCATCCTCTCGGTGCGCTGCATACCAATTTTCATGACAGGCCTTTCAATGGAACAAACGCAGAAACCTCCAAAGATTGGGTATAGGCTATACATGGTTGCTCATTTGGCATCCAAGCTACTGTATATTCTCGAGACAGTTTCTACGAGGACTATAGCAGCTACAACCGCACACTCGGTCATGTTGCCAAACGAAAACCCAATGGGGTTTAAGCGAAAGCATAATGCCCAAGCTGTTTGCAGCATAATCACGTATTTATTAGCAAAATCGTGGTGTGCGTCTATATTGGGACAGTATACAGTGCTATTGCCCGAGCTTAATTCCCTGCAGTTTAATGTTCGTTGAAATGACATCTGTTGACGACGGCGCATTAATCTATCTGTAAGAAAAGGAACGCTGAGAATAGCACATCTAATCAGTGTCTTATGCCTCAGGCTCAGTCAATAAGGCGCATAGCATACTATGCAGGATTCGATACGTTCATGTAGAAGTACACCCCCTCCTGTAAGATCTAATGTATTGCTCCCTATAGATTTAATGTTAATTTTTGATCCGATTTACAAACTACAGTTACACATTTCCTCTGTTTTGCGAACTAAAAGTATAAAAGTACACATTTACTTTGTTTTACGATTTATACGAACTAAAAGTACACATTTCCTTTGTTTTACGAACTAAAATTACACATATCCTATTTTTTGAGAACTAAATCTCCTCACATAGCGTGTATTCTTTCCATTGTGCTTTTTTTCGGGAATGTGGAGTTTGCCTAATTGCATGTTTTTGGAATTCGGACCATCCAAGTTGGTATGAATCTGAGAGGACGAGAAAATGACTCCATGACTTAAGGCGACAAAACTTGCATCAAAATGATTGTGGTTAGTCATTTTTATGCAATTCACGCGTATAACGGTGAGTGCAAATTGCATTTTTCGGTTTTTGATGCCATTCCTATTTCGGAAGTTTCTATTTTTTACGAACTGTATGATGTAAAGTTTTAAGTCAATTTTGACTAATAAAAGAGATTAATAGCGATTATCATGATTAAATCTATATGCATGTATCATTGAATCCAAAGACAGTGCAATGATTTGCAGTTACGTATTCATTAATGACTTGTCAAATTGCGACTAGTTTCAAAATTTAGCCAGTATTAATAATGATGTTTTGCACATTATGCACCATCCCCAATTTGACACTAAAACAAGCGGGAATAAATAACTTGTAGTTTGTTATTAACCTCGAGTTGATATGAAGTTTGTGCATGCAAAGCGAAATTTTCGCCAATTTACTTGATTGTTATAAATTGTCATAGGTTATATCATAAGTTCAACATAATGGCTGTATCACCCATCCAGAATTAGGTATAGTCATAGATTAATATTAGACTGAATTTACTGTATATTTGCACGTGGGGGTCGGTATACACTGCACGTAATAATAATAATAAAATTCCAATACATGTACGACGTTAATATAGAAGTTTTGGAAATTTCAAATATTACTTGTTAGCACTTAAACAGAAACTAGGCCGCAAATTATGCAGAGCGTTAAAGAGGAGTAATCCACGTTCAATGGCTGCAACCGTTGCAATGTCAAGATTCCTCGAATTTATGAACAACGTGATACATTTTTCGAGAAAAAATTCCATTATCCAAATCATGATTTAATGCCCGTGATGCTGATGCAAACAGGATTATACGCTTTGAAACTTGCCCTAAGGAGATGTATATATACTTCATACATGTACAAGGTAAAGCAAACATAGCGATGCAACTTATGACAAGGTCGTCAACTGCACTAACATGATATGTTGCCTCTGTATCATAATTGAATTCTTCAACTTCACGTGCTGAGCCCTTGCTAAGTTATAATTATATTCTAATACGGAAGGCACCATAGGATGGCCATTTAACCTTATGAAATCCATTATAATCGTTTCAGCACACATGTCCTATAAATCATCGTTTATATAGGATTTTTTTTCTTCGTGCATGTCAGACACAATCAGATTCAGAGATTATCCTATTGTAATTTATGATTATAAAAACTCCTCTACGTGCGGATGACTGTCCTGCCCATGTCCATACATATGTATGACAACGACTCGGATGGATTAAAACAAGTTGATCAAAGAATGTAAACAATTAATTCCTATTATGAATTTTAACTAGGTTCATAGCTCAACCACTTATCACTCGTTTAAATTAGCTCGCAAAGGATGTTGCTCTCTCACGCAAGCAATTAAAATAATCTTTTCGCTTTTCGATATGGTTATCGTCCAATTAGGGGCAGGTTATACAATCATGCGTCTCTTCATAACAATGCGCAATACAGAAACTAAGATTATGAATATACCTCATTGTAGCTCATTTATACACAGTAAAAAAAAATTCCGTAAAATCTACGGAAAAGTACTGGCAGCAGAGATAACGGCACCCGTTCCGTAAA
>JAQGAO010006692.1:0-12006 GCA_034697705.1 Ommatoiulus sabulosus | reverse complement strand
TTGCAAACATATTTTTCTTTTGCAATATCATTTAAAAAGCTGTCAGTAATATTACAAAAAATATTTGTACAATTATATGTAAAAATAAACATGTAAATAAAACAAAACATACTGGCCAAATACTTTTTTTGCTCACTGTATATAATGAACCATTTTTATAACGCTCCGGTATGGATTTAAATTACGGATATAATTTTGATCCTCAATAATATTTATATTACAGAATAAGTTGTCAAGCACATCTTCTAGACAACAAGCTACACCAGTTTGATCAAATTTGACTATTTGACCAAACTATTCACTAGTTATTCTGGTGCATCTAGTCTGCATGCAGCTATTAAAGGATATTTAATAGGCTATACATGAAGGTCCTACAAAATTTAATGTATTGTACATGTAATAAACTGTACAATAGTTATGTACACTGTAATACAGACTCGTGCCATTTAATCCAAAGTTAGATGCTTTGAATAAGAAAGCATGCTGCACCCAAAGTTTATAACCAACGCTGCTTCCTTATTTGGTCATGCAAACTCTTACATGATGATAGCCACCCACTTCGACCTACAAACTTCCCAAAATCCGAAATGTAAGTTTACGTACCTTCTTTGATTTTCTTACGTCTTCCTAAAGTGCCAATGAAATCCAAAAAGGATTCATCTTTCTTTTTCGTAGGAGTCGATGGTGGTCTCGGAGATTTTGGACGAGGTGAAGCCATGTTCTAAGCTGCCAAAATGATAGAAAAATAACAAACTAGAGCTAGATGAACACACTCATAGCCCAACTGAACACCAGCAAAGTGGGACTGCTAAAGCACTCGACTTGACACCAATTTACGATTTTCCGGAGGTGGATTCATCGCCCACTAGAGAGCGGCCATGTTTGGACACACGGTTTAGAATGTTAACATTGAAGATAATGAATGTTTTGCATCTTTAAAATTAGTTTTCATGCCTTTTTAAAAAATTTTAGGAATGTGTTTAGTGATTGATGGGTGACACATTTATAAAAATCAGTAATCTAATTCAAAAAAACTTATCTGTATACATTAAATATAATAAATACGTCAATATTCAAAAGACGATAACTAAATTTTGTTTTATGTAATCATTATAATAATATCAATCATTTGGTTTGGTGAACATTTACTATTATTCTTACATAAATATGCAAGTCTTTTTTTTGTCTGTTCACAATTATATTGGCCCACTTAAAATGCAAATGATAAGTAACGATTTAAAGTTGTAAAAAAATTTTTAAAAGATTTTTGAATCGATTTTGATAAATGAAATCATTTGGTTTGGTGAACATTTACCGTTTTTCTTACATAAAGCAAGTCATTTTTAACTTTTTTTTACTTGTTTGCAATTACATGGACCTCATAAAATGCAAATGATAGGTAGCAATTTAAAATTGTTAAAAATGTACTATTTTAAAAAAATATTTATATTTGTCAACATTGCAGCCAATAGTTTTCAATATTCAATTTATACATTATTAATTACATACGTAGATCTATAATTAATCAATAATTTTGCTTACCCTTACTCCAAAAGTGGCCATTTTGTCGAGTTTTGTGTGGCAGACTGCAGTCTGAGTGATATATTGACGGAAAAAGGTCAAATTAAAACTAATTATATATAAACCTCATGATATCATCCTTAAAATTTTAAAATCCTGTCCAAAACCGGACCAACGCATGGAAAACTCAATAAATATCGCAGCTGGGCATTTTCTTCCTGAAAATTCATTTTAGGATATATTAAATATTTTATTGAAAAGTTTTTAATTCAAGTTTGTAAATTCTTATTTTTCAAACTGGTATAATTTTTTTAAATAGTCCAAAATGTACGTTTTTAACAATTTTAATTTGCTACCTATCGTTTGCATTTTACGTGGTGTGTCTGGTGTTATAGCATGTGGAAGACAAAAACAACTTTCAAATACCTAAGAAAAATGGTAAATGTTTACAAAAACCAAATCGCAGTAATTATCAAAAAGATTTCACAAAATTCAATTTAGTTTTTGCATTTAAATTAAATTTTTAATTTTATACCTAAAGTTATTTTTGAAAAGCTTCCCACTAACAGCGAATCACTGGTAACAAGATCCAGCGTGACATTGAAAATTTGCATAATCATATGATAGCAACTAAGAAGGGCAAATACTGTTTTAAAAAGTTACTTAAATTTTAAAAAGTGTCATCTAGTGATCAATGCATGTAACATTAATTAAAAATTGAAGTTTTGTATTCATTTAAAATTGACGCATATGAAATTTTAAATGTGAAATTCACAATTCCTAGTGATTACCTTCGTTAACTTTAGAAAAACAATTTTATTTAAAGAATTTCATGTTATGCATAAATCTATCTTCATCATACTTTCCATTGATAATGACCAGCTGCTGGTCTCTGGAGTATGTCTTGCTTGAGTGCGAGAATATCATTGAATCATTAGATTTTCACTTATATAGCAAAAACAATCAACAGCTAATTTATCTCAGGCAATGCCCTAGAAAAAAAATAAACTACGCATTTTGTTCATTTATAACAATTTTCATTGCATTTTAATCAAATAAAGTTAAATCATCTAGACGATTGTTACTTTGGTGGTAGTTAACGTCTATTTTAGAATCAATTATTCACTGTATCAGCAGAAAATCGAAGATATATTCACAAGCAACACCATGAGAGAGAAAAAATAACAAAAATATAAATATCACATAAAACTGTAGCGGAAATAGTCGTCTGTTTTCCCCGCTAGTTTGGAAAATTGTCTTTTTTTCAAATCTTACAAGTAATGTACTGCAACAGGAGTAATACAGTGACAAAAAATACATAAACCTTATGTACAAGTATTCAATGTATACAAATTCATAGTTGGGATGGAGGAATTATAAAAACGGGGAAGTGCTTGCTTACCACTGATCAAAAAGGTCTTTCAGCGTCCTTTTTACACAGTTTCGCATCGTATCTGTCCAATTAATGTACAACTATTTTACAACGAAAATTAACAATTATAAGTAAACGTAACAAAAACAAAAGAAAAATTAAGACGTACTATGTAAGGGCAAGCCAGGGATAAATCACAACTTCGTTGATTATTAAATGACAACTGGCAAAACTAAAATTTACATTCGACCTTGCAAACTCAACATAATATTCCATAGAAACTGCTGCTCTATATCTTTGCAATAAATAAGGAAATTTTAGGAAAATGCGGAGAAAAATCAGAGAATGGTGTGATTTCAAAGGAGAGCGAAAATATTAAAAGAAGCAAGCAATTGAATAGCAGAAGAAAAGAAAAAAGAAAGCATAAAGTGTTGTAACGATCATTTTACCATTTCTAATGCGCTGTTTTACATTTGCAATGCTTGAAACAGTGTTAAACTGGCAGGATGTACTCCACCAGCAATGTTCCCCTCAGGGACCCCGTTGATAGTCTGCATGTTCAAGTTGAGGCACAAAAGTCTTCCAAAAGACTTGACGATTGAACTGAAACTGATAAAAGTAGAAATAATCCAGGCATTTAGTGGGCCATTATGAGATAGTTGGAGCACGGTAAAAAAGGCCATCGTTTGAGAGCATAAAGAGGCCAGCGTGGTATTGGGCAATTCGTTTTTTTTTTTCTTTTTTGCCATACAATCACAGCGCACTTCGGATACAGAAGGGGAGAATAGCGTCAAGGAAATGGACACAGTCCCAATTAACGGCATTCGAATACTGAGTATCTACTAACGGGTGTGACTTTGATACAGCATTGGTCAATGCATACCCATACGTTTTTTTTCTATTTGATAACTGCTCTTATCTCATCTATTCACCCTGCATAAGATCGATTTAAAAAGTACAATTTCTACATTAACTTGCTTAAATATTTCCTCCTCATTTCACAACCAATTCTCACCAACAATTGCAATCTATTGCAATTTAGGACTGAAGCATCTGTCAACGTCAAGTCTTCTTGACAAATGTCAATTTTTTTTCTTTTTGAAATAAGCAAGAAGATTTGCATCATCATCATCGGAACTGTAGCCAGAGCCATCAAGTGCTACAAATTGATATTGTTTCCTATTAATTTTCAAAGACTGTAACAGTTCAAACTATAATAATAACGTGAGTACCAACTCTTGGTACTAACGTATCATTTGCCCGAAAAAAAAATTAATCATCAATTTAACGAAGAGTGGATTTACAAAAAGAAATGAAAAAGTAAAAAAAAATATCAAACAAAATTTTTCCTAGCTTGTCCAAATACCCTGCATTATGTTATATAAGGTGGAATTTAAAACCAATTACTAAAATTTTTACATCATCAAACAAGATTCACTTCATAATCGATGATAATATGGAAAATGTTCAAAATTAGTGAAAAGTAAATTTATCTATAACTTATAATTCTATTTTAATTAATTGGCACTGGATAAAAATATCCAGATTTTAATGTTTGGAAATTTTTACTTCCTAGATAAACTTGAATTTCATAAGCGTGACAACAGCACCCTTAAACAAAATGTAATTTGTGCTTTGGCCCCATCCAACCAACTATGACTAAATCATGTAGGCCTACCAGTGATATAAATTTGCTGATGTTACATCATTATGTATGACTGAAAATTTCTTTTATCGACATTTTTTTTTGTCTGCATTTAACTGACTTACAGAAAAAAAATCATCTTATAGGGTAACTTGTTCAATTTTCACAACTTACTGATGCAAAAAAAGCATACTACAAAGTGCAAAAGTCACTTTCCAAATAAGACGTGTCCACACATTACCAGCAGTCGTGCAATCAAGGCTCATTTAACCTTCTCTTAGTTTAGAAATACATTTTCAAACGGTACTTCCAAATGGCATCTGCTGTAAAGCATTTAACTATAAAGGCTCACGACAAATAAGGCGCTTGCCATCAGGGTCCTAACAAGTGACTGCACTTTCCTAAACCCGAAATGTATAGCAAGACAAGTTTTTTTAAAACCACGCTTCACAAAGTCGCACCTGAGATTAGAAATTCATGGGACCGTGCCAACTCATCTACTTGAGACTGCTTAATGGCGGTGCAGGAATTATGTTTAACGAGTGAGATCCCTGATCAGATCCACGGAAGGGAATTTCCGCCAGGCACGTAAGTTTTCCATTGCTTTTCCCCAGAAGAAGGTCACAATGATAGTGCCAATTTTTTTTCCTCGGGGACAGCAGCAACCAAATAAACCCAGAGTACACAATAAGCGTTCTATCACGTGGGCAGGGTAGGTGAACCTTGCATTTGCGATGGTCTCCGGAGTTCATCGATGGGCGATACGAATGTCTTGGTATTTTGGGACTTAGTTGCTGACAGCATCTTGAAGGGAATGGATGAAGGAGATGCTATTGGCAGGGAGGTGGATGCGACGCTGGCACATCCTTGACTACTGTGCTTGCCCGTCGTCGCTGAGGTTGCACCAGCTATTCGCAATGTCCCCATGCTGGTTACCCCTACAACTTGGCTGACTGAATTTGAAGACAATCCAATAGGAGATGCTTTGCCCGTGACTGGGGGCAAAGCAGTATTTGGATGAATGGAAGGCAAAGATGGGTGATGTTGGTGAGAGGATTTTTGGTTACTTGAACTCTTCATAGAAGAGTTTTGTCTTGACCCTTTTCCTGGAAATAAAAAATAAATCATACTGTTGAAAAGTTGAAATTCTTGAAATGTTATTGCATATAAATTACAACAAACTCTCATAAATACTGCAACCAAAAAGATCCTTCAAAGTTTGAATTGTTAACTTTTACACAAACATTTAAACACAATCGGGAAACTGCGTCAAATAGCAGACCCTTGTTACAGGGTTTCCCCAGAAATTTCATTTTCAACTTCCCTGACTTTTTCAGGTTTTAAAAAAAATTTCCCTGACCAACGACAACGTGAAAAATTGACACTGGAAAATATTTTTTTAAATTTACTTCCGAAACTTTCGTATTCGGAATATGTCAAAAATTTATGCTCGGAAAAAGTGGGAACTTTTGCAATTTTGCTTTCGGAAAATGTGGAAAATTTGTACTCGGAAAACCTAGGAAATTCTGACAAGTTGTACACGGAAAACGTGGATAATTTTGCTAATTTGTACTCGGAAAACGTGGAAAATTGCAAATTTGTACTCGGAAAACGTGGAAAATTTTGCAAAAAAATCGTGGAAAATTGTGTAAATTTATACATGGAAAATGTGGAAAATTTTTGCCAATTTCCACTCGGAAAATGGGCCCTGAGCTAACCTTGTAGAAGTATTAATTTTGGATCGCCATGACCGCGTTGAATTTCCCTGACTTTATTAAAATAAACCATTCTTCCCTGACTTTTCCAGGTCATTTTCAAGTTCCCTGACTTCTCCAGGTTTTCCAGGTCTGGGGGAACCCTGATCTATCTCTCCTACTTGGTACACATTAATATTTTTTTAAAAAACGTCAGATTGAATAAATTCCGAAAGTAAAGCTGGTTCAGATGAATAGCCATGTGAACAGGCGCAACATACGACAACAGAAATAAATTTGCACTAGGAAGGCACTTTCAATTCAGAAAAGGAAATAGTTTTCTGCCTCGCAATGAATGAGAAACATTTATCATAAACGATGCACGAACACAATAAGTATGTTGTGCATTGAAAAAATGGGTCAAGGCTGAGGGAAACTTGTCACCAAACTTTCACAATATATCGAACGTGACAAACACAATCTGATAAGATAAAATGAAAATTGAGTTTAAATTAACTCTACAAAGATGACGATTCTTTTAGGAATTTGGAATATTATGTTAAGAAATTGGAGTGATTCTCAATTAAAGTTACCCAATGATACAATATTTTTGGAAAAATGTGAGAAAACTAAAACGTTGAATTTTCTTTTTGATAAAAATGATATCCGCCAACCGGGTCATAAACTAAAGATCCCCTGACATAACATAGGACGGGATTTTATTTCTGATTACGTTTTAGTTGATAAGTTTTAATTATAAACCCTATGACCGTGGGAAAACACCGTTAGTCTCGGAGAAATTTGAACCAACATTTCAGTAATGTTATTTTCCTTATACTTCATCATTGCAGAATTGTAATTAAGTCTATTAGAATTGTGAATATTTAAAATTGAAAAAAGAAATCGATCGATATTGAAGTTAATTATCTCTCCAAATACAGCCATTTAAAGTATTTACATCCCTATTTTATGAAGATAAAACAATGTGCGATGTACGATTCAAATTAACACTTTTTATTTCATTCCATCGACCAAATAACAGTTCATATCAGTTTTCTACAGAGATTGCGATGAGCATTGATACTGACATTGAACGGCTGGAGGTCATTATTAAATTCACGCTCAAAGGTCAAACATCCCGCGCATGGGTCAACCAGGGCAATTGGGGTTTTCTCTAAAAGTACAATAATTGTTTGATAATTATTTTTATGGACCTTTTGCAGATTTGAAAGATTTCGTGATCATGGCGATCACGTAACAATTCAATCTGCACTCGCGTAACTATATAACCGCAAGGTTTATATGGCATATATAGTGGCATTAAATATGTTAAGTTTTTCAAAAGTTCCCACCATGCCCAAACAATGTAACGTGCATAAACCCAAAAGTACTTCCAAATAGATTGGGAGACACTCGATCGGTCAGACTTCTGATTCAGTCTATCCCATTGGCTTTATCGTGGTCATAACTTGCCCTTCCATAAATAAATAAAATTCAAATAATAAACTGGGCAACCTAAGTGCATTAATTCAAACCAATTCATGTATATACTGAAGGTTGGCAAATCTTTGTCCCTAACTTTTTTAGAGGACATTTTCTGGGTTTGCACCTGTCGAAGCAGTACCTTTGCAAACCAAGGTCAGCGTTGATCCAGCGTTGTGCCACAAGCTGTGCAATTAGCTTCGTCGTCTTCCACTTTTCTCGATCAGCGCAAATCTGATCAACTGTTTGTTTGTTAGTTTGTGGATTTTCAACATTTACCTATTTCTGCTACAAGGCTAAACACCAACGCCATTATTCTACTAATTGGAATGCATGTTCATGCCATCGTTCTTTTTTAAGCGTTCTAAATTCTATTTTGTCATTCCATTCTACTTTTCGCCTCTGACTTGATCATAACGCATTTTTACTTTTCGCTCTGTTATTAATTTCGCCTAATCGTTATAATTAAATTGTTTTAAATCAACGCCACGTCCATCTTCCGCTCGTGTGTACGTGTTACACTACCTGAGAATTTTGCCTAAGAAGGGGGACTTCCACCCCCCAAGAGGGATCTTTAACGTGCAGAGTGCAAATGAGATCCGCGCGGGACCTGGTTTAAAGTCTCATCCGAAAGAGCCGCCACTTAGAAAATGTTGCACATCCTCAAAATTCTCAACGAAGTTTTCTTGCGGGGAGTGAACCCAGCAAGTTAGGATATCGAGAGGTAAGTACGTACTGTATACCCACTGGACCATCGGCCATTCGGCTATCAAATGTGCACCTAGGATTTGCATGTGAATCGAAGGAGCCTAAATTTAGCTAACACGTAACACCATTAATTAGATCGATTGGTTTGATAGCAAATATTAAGAATATTGCCTAACGGAGTGTATACATCTCCATTACTGTAATATATGTTAGCAGTCAGAAGGGTTTATTTTTGATTTGTTACCGTGTTACGCCTTCAATAACTTATATTCGCACACAGGGAAGCTGGTACGTTATTTACCTGTCTACTATACAATATACAGCTGTACAGCTACATGTAGCTTCTTTGTTATGATTTTCCGGGGTATATTCTACGAGGATTGTACAAGCTAGCATTGCTATATACGAACTGAACTATACGACGTACGTCGCAGCTCAACGTGAAATAGAATATTAACAAAATGTACGTAAAGGCCATCGGACGTAAATGTAATTATAAGCGTTAATTAAAAGTCAATTAAACATCGCTGATATACCTTTTTGTGGCCCTCCAATCAAAATAACAGCCTTCAACATGATGTCGCTGGAATAAGTGATGTAATGACAACCCGAGTCGCTTCCCCAAACGACACGTGTGACAACAAGCCTTCGATGACGTCATCATCCCGGGAGGCGTGACCTAAAACGCGTCACAAAAGCGCGAGACGCTCGTAGGCGAGGCTTCTTCATAAAATCTGAGGGGCACATCAATGCTCGTTGGCTCATTGGAGAACCCTCGATCTAAAAGAGGTTAAACCAGGGTTGCCACCACATTTGAAAAATCGACTTGCCTGACTTTTCTCCGTTTTATTCTCGTTTTTGCCTGACTTTGCCTGACTTTTCATACAATTTTGCCTGACTTTGCCTGACTAAAATTAAAGTTAAATAGCTTCCGTTTTTTAAAAAAGCAAAAAAGTCTTCAATAATGCGTGAAATTTTTATTTATTAAGCACGCAATTATCTGACAAAATGCACATTGACTCGTTTAAAAGTAGCCAATCATTTGCTATTCATAAAACTCTTCTGAAATATGTCAGAGACTGAAGACAATTAACAAACCATCGCATTAGTAGGAGCATAAGTAATTTCAATTACATCGTATATCATTATCTATTTTTTTTGTTTTAAAATGGACTTTTTTCATAAATTTGGAATTGATATCCACCCAGTTTTAAAAAAGTTATCTCAATATTTAGTAGAGCAAACGCTAAATGACACAAATTTGACTTCAACTTCATATCTAAAGCCCGTATACAATATGACAAGAGGCAAACAACAAACCACACACGCACGAAGAAATAAAAAAATCTTCCGCTACGGGGCTCCGTAAGTTTGTGGTTTTTGACAGTTTGGCAAATTTGTTGACAGTTTTGCGATTTTTTACGGATGGTAGAATTTTCGGCAAACAGTTTTGCTAACTTTTATAAACTGCGAAACAATGTAATGGTTGGTAGATTTTTCGTCAATTTTGCAAATTTTTGATAATTTGGCAAATTTTTGTCAGTTTGGACAAATTTTCGATAGTTTTGCGAATTTCTGACAGCTTAGAATTTTATAAAACGCGAAACAACGATAGAGTTTAGCGACAAAAGCAAAATTAGTTACAATTTACGTGAAAAATATAAACAATTAATTTAACATAAATCTGAAAATTATTGCTTATTAATTATGGCAACAGAAACAAAAGTTCTCTTAAGTTTTCTGTTCCCTAAAAAAGCGGCAAAGATCAAAGGAAGTTTAGCAACACGAGTTGAGATACCCTACATACATTGTACATGTACTTGGCTGTCCTCACTGTCCTGATACTTTGACAGGCATTTTTGGACTTTTTGGTATGTTCCAGGGCGCCTTCGAATCATGCTCGTCACTGCTGAAAAAGGCTGTTTTTCGTTCTTTGTACAGCGTGTTGTCCGAAGTAGCTAGCTATTTTGATTTTAAACTGTGCTAAATAGAGGGCCCGACGGAATCAAATTCCGCCAACCAATAAGTTATTGGTGTTCTTAGAATATCCACGTGAAAATAAAACTAATGATGATACGCTTCTAGCTGTCCTCCTCCCAACAAAGCTGCTTCTCGTTTTCTCTTGATTTGTTCTTGAACTTTAATCGTGTGAGCGATCGTGCAGTACGTTTTACGGCGCCCATTTTGACAATATCTTAAAAATAAATTGAAATTTTTAAGAGAATTCAAGCAGCTGATGGAAGCCATGATTTTTGGCCTTCGAATGGAACGTCCTCCAGCGGATAGAAGCAGCGCGAATCTCTCGCCAGGAAAAAATAATCCAGGAAAAAATAATGATCATTATTTTGATGGCATTTGAAACAATAGGCATGGCAAATTATATACTGAACATGCGGTAATGCTAAGAAATTCCACTTAAATAAACAAATAGAATGTTGTTCCAGGGCGAAAACTTATCATTTTTCAAATTACACAATCGATTGCATTTGCCAGGCATGCGAATAGGCCCTGTTTATAGATTTTACCAGCCAGCCATTGTTTAACCGATTCCAAAGGAGGTCATTTTTCATTGATGAACGTAATAAGCAATCAACCAACAATTTCAATTTTCCGTCATGGCCATTCAAAAATAACGTCCTCGTGTAGGGAGGGGGAGTAAGGGTGTGGGTGGGGGGTATGACCATCTCGGACGTCCACTTGAAAAAATAAAGCCAAATGAAATCAGTTCCCAAAGTAAAAGGGGGTTACAAATTGCAAAAGTCAGTAAACAGGGTACCTCCAGTCCTGGAAAACCTGGAAAAGCCAGAAAACTTAAAAGCTCGTTCAGGGCCAATTTGCAAAATGTTCATTTTTCTCGATCACAAATTTTCAACGTTTTCCTAGGTCAACTTTACAAACTTTTCCATGTTTTCTCGAGGACAAATTTGCAACATTTCCCACCTTTTCTCAAAGTACAAATCTTCAACATTTTAAACTGTTTTCGAGTAAAGTTTTTTAAGAACTTTAATTTAATTAAGGATCTACGGAGCGATTGATAGGAAAGTTGTAAAAAAAAAAGTTGCGAAGATGTGGAAAAAAAAAAAATTCGTTACTAACAGGCTTTAATACAAAATTTTCCCATTTTAAAGCTATTTTCATGCAATTGTTTTAAATTTTTAAAAAAATGTCTATGTTAATTTTCAAAATTATCGTTAGTAAATTTAAAAAAAAAATTCCAGTGTCAATTTTTCACATTGTCATTGGTCAGGGAAATGTTTTTTCAAACCTAAAAACGTCAGGGAAAAGTGGTCAGGGAAATTTTTTTCAAACCTGGAAAAGTCAGGGAAATTGAAAATGAAATTTCTGGGAGAACCGGCCTGTCTAAACAATTTAGGAATTGCGTTTGATTTCCATTTCCATTTCATAGGACGTCAGCAAACCTGGGACCATCCAGAAAAACTGTCACATAATTTTCTAGGTTTTTAAGGCTCCCCCACTCCCTATGTCACAACTTGTCACAAATTTCTTGAATACTCCTCTCCTCCTCAAAATAATGATGTCACGTTTATATGTAAAACGAAAATATAATTTGCTGAAACATATAT
>JAQGAO010006691.1:0-12007 GCA_034697705.1 Ommatoiulus sabulosus | reverse complement strand
TTCCGAGGATAAAATTGCAAACTTTTCCACTTTTTCTGAGCACAAATTTGTAAATTTTCCGAATACAAAATTTTCCCATTTTAAAACATTTTCATGCAAATTTTTTTAAATTTTTAAAAAAATTTCTGTGTTAATTTTCAAAATTGTCGTTAGCAAATTTTAAAAAAATGTTTTCCAGTGTCAATTTTGGAAAATATGTAAATTTTTCAAGCCTGGAAAAGTCAGGGAAGTTGAAAATGACATTTCTGGGGGAACCCTGTGTAACTACGTTAGATTTTAAGATAAGATTCTAGTTTGCTGATGAAAATGCAAAGTTATGATTTGCTCACGGTGACAAATTGTACGATTGTGTAGGATAGAATTTGATTTAATGACTGTGTTAGCTAGGGAAAAGGCTCCAAAAAACGCACCAACCAGCGAGCTGATTTCGCAATTATTTAATCATAGGTATAGGTGGGGGGAGTAAAAAGAGCATTATTTCGATGATTTCCCTCGTTGATAAAAAGAGCATAAATTTAGCGTAACCCTATTTTTTAAATTATAAATTTCTTCGTTGAATATTTCGAGGGTAGTACAAGTGCAAGGTGCTTTGACCCAGAAAAGGTGTTGTGACAGTATATTAAAGTAGGTGTATTTACCAGATCATTCAACCGTCACCCTGGCAACGAAGACGCACTCACGTAGCGTGACGGGTACAGTTACATGTTGCTAGCTTAGACGAAATTGAATAATCTTTAAATGGATTTCGATAGAAAAACGTACGTTTTTTTCTCTAGTCGAGACCTATCAAGTTCAGTTCAATATCAACGTCATCGTTATACGAGATGTGAACGATGAAAAGTTCGACAAAAATAATAAATTAGAAAATTAATTCGAAAGAGTATTTACTCCGGACAAACGCAGCTCATCTATTGATCCGGAGCAAATGCTTCATTAAAAAGAAAAAATGGATAAAATGTTACAATTCCAGTTAAAATTGTTGAATTTAAATTAAAATTGAACAATTAACGAGAAAGGGTATTTACTCCGGACCAACGCAGCTCATCTATTGATCCGGAGCAAATGCTTCATACCACAAAAAAATGGATAAAATGTTACAATTCTAGTTAAAATTGTTGAATTCAAATCAACGCAGCTCATCTATTGATCCGGAGCAAATGCTTCATACCCCGAAAAAATGGATAAAATGTTACAATTCTAGTTAAAATTGTTGAATTCAAATCAAAATTGAACAATTAACGCGAAAGGGTATTTACTCCGGACCAACGCAGCTCATCTATTGATCCGGAGCAAATGCTTCATACCACGAAAAATGGAGAACATTTTAAAATTATTGGAAAATTAACGGGAAAGGGTATTAACTCCGGAACAACACAGCTCATGCATCTATTGATCCGGAGAAAATGCTTTCTTTGACTAAAAGAAAAAGTGCTCAAATCCGGAGCAAGTACTCCCTACCACAAAAAAATAGATAAAAGGTTAAAATTCTATAAACAATTTTTGAATTTTAAAAAAATATATTGGAAAATTAACGGGAAAGGGTATATACTCCGGACCAACGCAGCTCATGCTTGATCTGGAGCAAATGCTTCCTTTGACTAAAAAATAAATAAAATGCTCAAATTCTGTTTAACATTTCGAATTCAAAGAAAAAAAATATTGGAAAATTAACGGGAAATAACAGGAAAGAGATATTGTGTATGAATGCAAAATCTTATATAAGATTTGAGCATTTCCTTAACTTTTTTCGAGGAAGAGGAAACATTTTCTCCGAGAAAATGCTTTCTCTTGCTTGATAAAGATGAAGAAAATGCTCGAGTGCTGCATAAAATCTTCCATCCATGTAAAATGTATTGAAAAATTAACGAGCAGGAGAATATACTCGAGGACACGCAGCTAATTAGGCTAATTATGCATGTATTGTGACCAGAGCAAATGCTTCCCATCGCTTGAATATAGCGATGATAAAATGTTCAAATTTAGGAAATTTCAGGAAACTGATCATTCAAAATTTGTAAAATCTTAAGAGAAAGAGTGTTTACTCAGGGCTCATTCTTTTAATCGGAGCAAATGCTTCACGATGCTTGAATAAAACGAAAAAATGCTCAAAAGCCGTAAGATTCTGAATGAACTTGGGATGATTTTCTACATAAAATTGAAACAAAAAAGAAACTTTCGCAGTTAAGCGTTACGTCGAAAATTTTGAAAAAAAAAATTATCTAACATCGTAGAAACAAACAATTTAAATAAAGTGTGTTCGTTTAATCTTCTCGATAAAAATATTATGTCAACTGTGTACTTTTTATTCAAAAAAAATGTGTATTTTTCTCCAATATTGGGTGTGTATTCCAGGCGAGCAATTCAAATTGCTCGATATTATCAAAACGTGTTCATGTAGTAAACTCGTAGTGAATTCTTTTTATATAAAATTGTTGTCTGAAACTTGATAATGAAACATAAGAAGGTTGGTTTTCTTGCTCAAATGTTTGATAAAGAATACAAATATCCAGTCAAAGGTTGATCCACTATTCGTATAACTTACAGTATGTTTTTTATAACAAAATTATTTTTATTCTTGTAAATATTCTTTATCTAACTATGGATTTTATGATAACGGGGTCTATATAGCTTCAAAAATTAGTTTAAAAATCAAATTTGAGAGTTGTCATGAGCAAATCTCACGGATGATTGATTCCGAATCATGTAATGAGTGCAATTAACTAAAAAAAGTATACATTCAATTCATTTTAGCGGAATAATAAGCAAAATTTATCATTGTTACGAGACAAAAAAACCGTCAAATATATATTTTTTTGGAAGTAAAATAGTTACAGGTATCCCAGCCACTTTTAAGCTTGACTATAAAGGATTTATAAGACATTTTGCCCCAAAAAATAGAACATTTTTAAGGAAATATAGGACATCACAAAACCAAACAATGTAAAATGTAAAATATTAGCGCATTCACCATTGTCGCGAAAAACTATTCAGGATTCCCCCAGAAATTTTAATTTAAAGATAACTTCCCTGACTTTTCCAGGTTTTAAAAAAATTTCCCTGACCAATGACAACGTGAAAAATTGACATATTTTGCAAATTTGACACTAATAAATATTTTTTTAAAAATTTACTAACGACAATTTTGAAAATTTTTGAAAATGTAACAATTTTGTATCCGGTAAATGTTTAAAATTTGTGCTCGGAAAAAGTGGGAAATTTTACAATTTTGTCCTCAGAAAACGTTGAAAATTTGCGAATGTTTCCTCGGAAAATGTGGAAAATTTGTACTCGGAAAACCTAGATAATTTTGAAAATTTGTACACGGAAAACGTGGACAATTTTGATAATGTGTACTCGGAAAACGTGGAAAATTTTGCTAATTTGTACTCGGAAAACGTGGAAAATCTTGCTAATTTGTACTCGGAAAACGTGGAAAAATTTGCTAATTTGTACTCGGAAAACGTGGGAATTTTTGCAAATTTCCACTCGGAAAACGTGGGAAATTTTGCAAATTAATACTCAGAAAACGCGGGAAATTGTGTAAATTTGTACAAGGAAAACGTGGAAAAGTTTCCAAATCTATACTCCGAAAATGTTGAAAAAATTTTCAAATTTCTACTTGGAAAATGGGTCCTGAG
The DNA here is from genome assembly GCA_034697705.1 of Ommatoiulus sabulosus. NCBI lineage: Eukaryota > Metazoa > Arthropoda > Diplopoda > Julida > Julidae > Ommatoiulus > Ommatoiulus sabulosus. Next base: position 8,369 of record JAQGAO010006691.1, on the reverse strand, counting down.
CTAACCTTGTAGAAGTATTAATTTTAGATCACCATGACTGCGTTGAATTTTCCTGACTTTTTCAAAAGAAATTATTCTTCCCTGACTTTTACAGGTTTTTACAGGTTTGTTAAGTGCTTCTACGAGTTATTTTTGAAACACCTCAACATGTTCATGTCAATAAGCACAAACAAATTAATTGCGATATTTTTGAAGATTCCTAAAAAAATTGTGACAAAAATTTTTTTTGTCACAGGATGTTGCACACAGTTAGTTTATCTAGCTAAGTGACGAAAAATAATTAGTCTATTACATAAAATGGCATGTGTATTAATTTCAGGGCAGCCTAAACCTAAGTGCAAACAAATAACATATTATTTTGGAACCAATTAACTTTAACCTATAGTATAGCTTATTATTGTATACAGTTCAGCATAAAAATGTATGCCTTACCAGGTAGTTTCCTAATAAAACAATTTTTCGGCATCCTTTGAAGTAGAACTTGCATCTGACTTTTAATTTAATCGCCAAGCCAAGTTTTTACTATAAACATATACTATGTAACTTCCTAAATGTAACACGTCAAAAGTTTGCAATAACGAACTTGAACGTTAAGCAAGGATAAATCTAAATAAAACAACTACATGTACATGTTATTAGACAACTTAGAAACATCCTTTTTATATTAAATCTGCTGATAAAATTATTCCATTTTCAAGCTATAACAATAACGTAGGATTTTTAAAGTATTTTTAACAGTTTTTTATTTATAATTTAAAGAAATTATATCAATGAACATTTTTTTCAGGTTGCAAACATGCTGATTTCAGATTCTGAACAAATTAAGATTGCACAAGCATAAGGAAATGGAAAGAAAACATGTTTAAATAATACGGTACAAAAAAATACAGATATTAAGTTTATTTACCATAGGAAAATCATGCAAATAATAATGCCAATGAGCAAATTACGCCCAGCATACAAACAAGCAAAGCAAATGCTTTCTAACGAATTCTAAGACATTTACTTCTTTTTTTTTGTGGCAAACTACGATTTATAAAAACGCAACACAGAAAAACGATCATCAACAGCAGAAAGAGAAGTTGCAAAGCGGTAACATTGCACTACCAGAAATTCAGTTTTGCGATATACACTAGTTTAATTTTCTAAAACTTAAAAACAATTGAAGTTTTATACGAGTAAAATCATGGCAATACAGGAATTGTTCATCAGTTGCCAACTGCATTTCAACCACATTGGTCACATGACGGAACAAAAAATCGGATTTCATAATCACATCACTGGCTGTGAATCACGTGTTTTTTTTCACGGTATTTTCCAACTTTGGATGTTATTTCAAAGGCTGCTTGTGGGCAATGTTTCAGCGAATTCCCACTGATGGGCATCTGGTCTACAATAACGAGACACTTCTGGATTTCTTTGAATGATATTTGAGCATGAGGTTCTCGTCTATCGTCCTCCTCAAGGATCTTGGTTTCAGCTCTATATAATTTCAGAATTTCATTCAGAGCATCAAGATTTGCTCCTTTACCTCCCAGGGAAACCACTTTTTGTTCCTTTTCTATTCTTTCTTCCAGATGCTCTGCGATGACATCGGTGTAAGCACAAATACTGTTTACTTTGATGTAGTAGCCTAGTTTTGCGCAGATTTGCAAGAGAGTCTTCCGTTCTGATTTCATTTCTTGAATTGGACCATTGAGAGCCAAGTTCAAACCATCCCCGTGCCCTTCTTGAGAAACGAGATCATCCTTCTTGGCATCAGCCTCATCTGTAAACTCGTTGTTAATGCTAGAATTCTTGCACATGTGCTTGCTCCAGGGACATCCACATCGATTGCACTTTCCATTAGCAGCATCGATTATATAACTCTTCTTGATATCTTCGTTAAATAATTTATCCTTTGGCTCAATATTCTGTTCGCACGGATTTAGGCAAATGTTTAAACACTTCTTTTTCTTGCCTTTCTTGTGATTAGCCTTTGAGCATTGAGGGTGGCAACACACAATCATCTTGCAGGCCTTCGTAATTTTCTTTTTGGCAAGAGGTGCTCGGAACGACTCTCGACACACATCATAACTCTTGGCTGTTTGTTGGGCTTCTTGGCACTGCTTGGCTGTCCAAAATATTTTCAGTTGAACACTTTCGGAAGCTCGAACAATGGATTCTGCCAGAGTGATGCGAAGATGCCTCGCTGCATTCAGACGCAAAGTCTTCTCGGCCACATGGGGTGACAGTTTGGCGATATGGGCAATCAACCGATCAGTTTCAGCTTTGGACACTTTCCAACTCTTGGAGTAATTTGCTTTTTCTTGCTTGCTAAACTTTACCCCCTGTTGGATTGCAGCCAAGTACCTAACAGGCTCATTGTCCATACAGTACACATTTTCGTTCTCTGATGGGATTTTCGCACTTCCATTTTCTGCCAACAGACTCTTAAGAGTAGGGAATGAGTCTCCAGGCCTGTAGAAAGTGCCACGCGAATTAGTGAAAACAAATACTATGTTTTTGCAAGCATCTCTATGAAGGCGTGCTAGGAGCTCCTTGGTGCAGAACTGAAATGCTGTACTCATTCGCGAGCTGTTAGGTTTCAGCAATAAACAGATGCCATGAATTTCTTCCAGATTCGACAATTGGAGCAACATATCTTGCAAGTTCTGTTGGTCCTTATCCGATCCTTGGGTGTCGCCTATACCGGGAGTGTCGATGAAGCGCACATTTCTGCCTTCAGCCAAAAGCAGATATGATTTTGAGAACTGCGCGTTGCAGAGCTACCCAACTCTGCTTTCTGGTCATCATCAGGCCCCATGTTTACTTCCACTTCATTGTAGTGATCATCGGTGAGCAAGAAAGAAGAATTTAAAAGGTAAATCGGTTTCTTTTCGGCAGCCACTTCGACAGTGTCGAAGGTAAGGTAATTTGCTACCCCGTTAATCCAGGTGGACTTTCCTACGCCACTCTCTCCAAGAAGCAGTATGTTCATTGCCTTGTCAGGTTTTTCTTGGACTTCCTATTTGAACATTTCACTTTGCGCCATGTCATCGCATTTACCACTGACCTGGGTAGGAGGCGCGGAACTCTGGAACCTCGAATTCACTTTCCTTAACTTTTCTTCATGCGCTGAACCTCTCACATGCATCTGTTTACCATTGCTGGCTGATTGCATTCCAAAAGTTTTTTGATGAAATTCTGGAAAATCTGGTTGTCGATATGAACCTCTCACCGGCATCTGTTTATCATGATCTGTTGCCATTAACAAAGTTCGTTGATGAAATGCTGGAAGATCTGGTTCTCGAGTATCAACTTGCAAGTGACGGCTTATAAAACGGTCATGTTGATCTTCACTGGTTGATGTGTTTTCCTTTCCAGCATTCTGGTCATGTTTCTTTTCTATCTCTTTGTCGGACATTTCAATTTGTGCATTTTTGAAACATTTATCACTGACCTGGCAAGAAGTTGTGAGCCTTTTGCAATCTTGTTCATAGTAGAAATTTGAACAAATTTCACTTAATTTCATGGCTGTGTCTTCCACCCGCTTACCTTGCAACTCAGTTTCTTCAGCCATTTTAACATCGCTAAATGGCATGCTGGCCTGTCGCAGTTCTGCTTTTTGTGTCACGCCTTTGTTTGCAATCATCCTCTCTCCATTGCCTTTCATGAAATATCCTGTTTCATTTTGCAACCCAAGGCTTATGTGGCTTTTTGGTTGCTCTTTTTTTGTTTCTTTTTCACTCGAAATCTGTTTATATGGTTGGTCACACTGGTCTTTTGCATAGCTTGTGCCAAACCCAACAGCATGCAATGCCATCTTGGCATATTTTGCCAAGAAGCCGCTGTCGTTATTTTTCTTCACAGAGGTCTGCACATCGAAGTTGTTGGTTTTTCTTTGGTCATCCCACATTTTTTCTGAGCAAACATTACGATCGGCATAGTTGTCGGACACTCTTTTATTTATCCGTGATGATGTGCTTTGGCACTTTGAGAATTCATCTGTTTTGGCATTTTCAGGAATGTGCCTGTGAATGTCTTTGGAGATGACTTTTCCCTTTCTTATGTGGCTTATCACTGCATGTTTCTCGTTACGTTCATCGAAATCAGTATCGTAAACCACGAACGTAGTTTCTTGATGAGCGCAATATTCGGAGGTGCTGGTCAATTTGATGAAAGCATTCCAGCAATCCAACCAGTCCTCTTGCATTTCTCTTGCCTTGGAGCTGTAGTTGAAAATGTAGATGTTTGTAGTAATAATGCTATTAATCATTGATTCCAGGGAAGTTTTTTTACCATGATAGATCACGCCTTTCTTCAGCATTATAGCCAAAAGATTTATCTTCTCTCTGTTATAATGAACATGCGACATCTTTATTCGGAGTTCCTTAAGCAGTTGTATATCTGCTTCAAATTCCCCCCTTGATATCGAATTGAAATTCATCAAGAATTCTCTATCAGAGGTTGTTACAATTTTCCTTGCCAGTCGTCCCCGAAACTCGCGCTCCCTAGTTATCAGTTGCAATTTTGCATTTGCAATACTTTCAATTTCATTGCTGGGTATACAGAATTCCCAACTTAGCATCAGTTGGTGAAGGTCGTGTAACTTTTGCTTGGTGAACAACATGTCTTCAAAAATATCTATGAAAAATGAGACCATCCCAGGATCAACGCTACGGGCATGTAACGGCCATTCACATAAGGGGTTGTTGCGCCAAATGCGAACCATTTCGTAAGATATTGGTACATCCTCATATCTGAATCGGACTGAAAAGGTTACATCGTTAATATGTTTAACGATTTCCTGAATTGTCTTGCAAGAAGTGACATTTTCCCCGACATCAGAATATACCAACATTGACAAATCTGGGTTTTGCGGTATGATGTCCAAAGGAGCCCCACAGCTGACTGCACAATAAAGACGATCCAAAAGTACATTTAGTTCTTTGGCAACTTCGGTAGAATCTCGATCATCCTTATTTTTGTCTTCAAGAGTGACAACCAGATTCCCACCATACTCCACTTTTGTAACAACATAATTATTATTCGGCAAAATACGGTCTTTTTGAAAGTTATGAAAAAGCAAATTCCTTAACTCAGGTTCTGATATCTCCACATGTTCGGTTTTGGTGATTATTGTGCGACACATCCCAACACAAACTGCTTTGGCATTGGATTTTTTGGTGTACATAAACTTGCCACTTCCTCTGATGTATAATGAGCCGCTTAAGATTTGCAGTTGAAGCTCTTGAGGAATGTTTAATATGCGAAACTTCTCGCGCAGGGAATCATTATCAAAACATCTTGACCATGCATGGTAATTGGTAGTTGATCGAATGGCTGACTGTGGCATTTTCCCAGCAAAGTTACCGCTGTTTATTATAAACCTGGCCTGTCCCATGTCAAATAAATCTCCAATAACTGCTTTTCTACCCAGGGCTGGCAGCTTGATCATGTCCATGGCTTTTCAATTGCAATTTCTACAAAGAAAAAAATATTTTACTACAGTTAAAAACCTTCAGCATTCTCTTCTACATATGATCCTGTCGCACCCAGCTTTAAATGTATTTTATTTTATTGCATAGCAATCAATACCTTTCACAAAGAACTTAAATATACAGCCCGTTTCAACAAATCTTACCTTGAACTAAATTACTGTATATCCTTCATAAAAATGTTTGCGAATAATACTTTTGTTTTCCAAACAATCGATGACCTTTCAAATTATTCCAATCACTCCATTTTTAAATAATTACTTTTTCAAGAAAAGTTCAGCCTCCCCCAGTAATGCATAGCTTTTTCTGAATTTTTTTTTATGAAAACTTATCTTTCTAAACACACGACTAATTTATAAAAGCCATTTTAAATCAATAACTTTGAAAAACATCGCCTCCTGTAAAAAAGAGTCTTCATACTGTAAGTTCAAAAATGCATTTATGTATTCATTCCCCGAAAGTTCGGTCTTCCCCAGTAATTACTAGTTTTTCTTTTGAGTTTTTTTATGAAAAATTATCTTCAGAAACACACGACTATAAGCTATTTTAACTCAAAATTGAATAGCTTTGAAACCAACGCCTCCTGTAAAACGTTATCTTCATATTGTAGTAAAAAAATCCACTTTTAAAAGAACTCATTCTTAAATAAACTTAAGTATTTTGAACGCCGGCATTTTTCACATATTTGAAATTTTCCGAAAAAAATTGGGTACCAGTCCAACCAAATTAAAGCTTTTTTTCAGACTCTCAGACTCTCAGACTTCCTAAGATTAGATATCGTTTTGGTAGTGTCCTTAAAAACAAACCTCGTTTTCTGAAATATATAAATATATTGTATATTCCAACATCCGAAATTTCCAAACGTTTTGAATGAATTAAGTATTTTATGGGAGTTTAATCGATTAATTATAGTATTAAAATTGTTCTTTCCACAAGCGCTCCATTTTATAATTATACACAACTAAACATTGTTTATATAAACATAATTTACCAAAACTGGAATAACTTGCAAAAAATGATAAATGAGAAGGGAAATGTCCAAAATGTACTTCTAAACTGAACATTAGCAGTAACAATTTTGGAAAGCATTTTAAGTTCATGTGTTGCAATTAATCTTAATTAAAATGCCAATATTTTAGTGAAAAAAGTATAAAAGTAATTAGGTTTCCAAACTTTATTTATATAAACTAAACAATTGAACAAGTTGAAAATACAAACAAATTATGCAATAATGCCAATTATAAGACAGATATAGTAATATTGTTTCAGCAATTCAAAAACAGTACACAAATCTAAAATGAAGTTTTGACACTTCTAAATGAAATTCAAGCAAAAAAAGAAAAATAGAATTTCTAAATTTAAATTTAAGCAAGAAAAAAATCGGATAAGGCACGTCTTTGGTACTACCGATTTAAAAATACTGATAACGATAGCGTTCAAAAGATTATACATGTAAGGAAAAGGTTACAGATAGCTAAACACATTTTCTTTCTGAATGTTCTGAAAATGGAAAACTTTGGAAATGTGGGTAGATACATATGAACAGTTTCAACAAACACAGCCAACTATAGTTAGTTAGAAAAATTGGAAAGAATGTAAACAACTGAGAATTTTGCACATCCCAAAGATAACTTCATGCCAATTACGTTCTCATTTTAATGTTTGCAAGTCAACTTCGATTTGAAAAAACTACTTGCAATAAAAAAAACTGGGAAATTTAAGATTCAAATTTCGGGAAGCTGTGCGGAGTTCTGCAAAATGCAGGCGTTCTTGTCAATGTATTTCAAAAAGTTTGAATAGCATGAAAATTACGTCAAATTGTGGGAAATATCATCAAATCTAAGGGTGTAACGGAGATTTACACATGCATACACGATTTACATATTTTAAATAAAAAATTGGCAAAAAGTCATTTTAAAATCCTACGCATTCTAAAATTAAAAAAAAATATCCGGCAGCATCACCAAATTTGATTGTTTGTTTCTAAAAGTTCGTAATCAACTTAAGTATTTTACTTTTTTTTTGTTTTCTGCTATCTTTTATATTTATTCAATTTGGTTTTCAATGCATCCAGCAGTTTTTCAAGTTTTTAGAATATTTCCAAATTTGCGCCATTTTTTGAAACTGTTCGAAGAATTTTAGTACAATCTAGTGCAGAAAACATTCATGCACACTACATATGTATCTCCAAATATTCCCGTTTTCTATAGCTTAAGTTTAAAAGAAAATATGGTAGGATTGTCAGATATACACTGTATAGGAAAGAGGTATTACATTGCATGGGGGTATTATAAAAATTACAACTTGTGCATTTCTAGAAAATAAATTCTGGACATACGTGTATCCATAAAAACAATGCAATTAACTCATAGCTAGCTTAAACAAACATGTAATCCTTAGGTGAAAATTTGTAAATGAAGTGAATATATATCAAATTTTAAAATTATGGGATATCAACTGATGATCAATCAGTTGTACATCTAGTAATATTCTTAATGATTTACTAGTAAATAACAAAACAGAATAGAATGCTGACTTCCAAGGAATAATTTTTGCTACTGCGTACTATTTTTCTTAGTTTCCCTTAGTTTTGTTCCACGCTCTTTTCAAGAAACTTTCCTTTTTCTGATAGGGCGTTGTATAAAACTTTTCTTGGTAAGCCACCATGTTCTGCTGCGCACTCATTGCTACATCCACAAAAGACTTCAATGACTTTCCATTAATAGGCAGAGCATACAAATCTTCAATCAGCTTCGGAATGTCGTCCGGGTTGATCCTGTTGCCCGCGGCATCGTCCTTCATAGACATTTCTAAGATGTTGACTTCCTGTCTGTAATTCGCCAGCATCCTTTCTAGGCCCTTAAGGGTCTTGTCACTAGCACCTGCATA
>JAQGAO010006690.1:0-12007 GCA_034697705.1 Ommatoiulus sabulosus | reverse complement strand
TATTTTTAAAATTATTTATGCTGCAACGTCTGAAATTTAATTTTCTAAACTAAGTTGTGAAATCCATGTTAGGCCAGCCGAAAATGCATTCGATGCTTAGATGCACGCATTTGTGCCTTGTCCAAACGTGTCCGTTCTTGTACAAAACACGCTCAAACTTGTGTCGCGCGTTTGCCTTACGTAGACACGTAGAAATTTGATCGAAGTATGCGCTGAAATGACCGAATTAAGCGACTTTTTTACATAGGACTGCGTAGGAAAAAATCCGTTCTGACTTTTGACCGAATAAAATGGCTGACTGGATTAAGCGTGATCGAATTAAGCGGCTTTCATTGTACTAGTATTACCATTTTTTTTACTGACATCCTTTTTATTTTTTTCTATTTACAGGTTTGGTTGCTGTTTATATGGTTATGAAGCCCAATATGACCGACGATACCAAACCAAATTACTGTCACATGACTCTATATTGGTACGCCGTCTGGTTCAACACGTTGACGCTTATTTTTTCAGTTATAGCGATAGCGTACTTTTTGTTCATGTGTTTGAAGGCTTTGCTGTAATTTAATTGCTTATAATACATACTGTACATGTAGCCTACATTGCATGTGCTTCTCCAAAATTTATAATGTTGTACGATAACATCCGGTGTACTGTGTACATGTACGTCCTAACTTACTTTGGTCTAAATCATTAAGTTCTTTATACTGCAAATACTGTACGCGTACTATACAACTACTTGTAGATGAAACTTTGAATAAAAATTACATGTACCGGTACTGCATGTTTAGGGAATACATGTTTGTGGAAAACGTATATAAATGTAGTAATAAATGCGTTACTTTTTTAATTCATATAAAAATAATGGAATTTATTTCAGTTTTCACTGCGCATGCGCGCCAATCGGGATTCGTCCTCTCTGAAGGTTTCCGTATTCTGCCACCAGTCGAGCGACACAACTGAAATTAACTCCATTATGATAAAAACTAGAAAATTATTTTATGAAGGATTAGCATTATAAAATGAAGTAGATATTTTGGAGAAAGTGAAGGAAATCAGTTTTGAAATTTGGTGTGAATATATTAGTCCACTTTTTTACTTTTGTAAGTGTATTACAATTGTATAACCAGGCTATATCAACTAAGAATGAATTTGACCTTGGGGAAGATTTTTTATCAAAATATTTAATATTATTAAATAGTGATGTTGTAATAAACTCTGAATTTTTTTAACATACGAGCTTAACCATTCAGGAAAACGCTCGTTTTGACTTACATGTATACATGTAGATTGCGCTGTTATACAGTAGATAAAGACATGGTTAACAATTTTCTTCAACGATGGAAACCCCCGTTTGTTATTACATGCTGTTTTTGAATCCTACAGTACGTAAAAAATACCGTTGATCGATACTTGTCTACATTATTTACAGGCGCCATCTTGTAACCACCTTCGAAATAAACGTTTGTTTAGAACTTTTTTTTTGTAACATGCATATTTTAAAGATGTTTAATGGGAAACCTTATATGAAGGCAGCCATAAAATGACGCAGAAATTCAGATTTCATCATTTGCAATTATGAAAAGTACATAACTCATGTTACTTTAATCGAATATTTTTGTGGCGAAATGCACATAAGGTGCAAGGAATGTCCGCGAATTTTTTAAATTTGGACTGTGATTAGAAGCTGTTTTAAAAATGTTGAGGTCATTTTGATTATAAAAAAAAATTAGCTAGCCAGTAAATGGAGCGCTTTTGAATGGCATTTGCCGCTAGATGGTGCGCTTCCTATTTGTTAAAAATGAATTCTGGGAAGTGGTAAACTGTATTTATTTGTTTGTCATGGAATTTTGATTTCATTTTGTTGGCTACAGGCGAAGGAACATTTTTGGTAAGCTGGCGGGATTGCAATTTTAATTTTCGAAATACTGGGAATGATTTTTTTTCACTGTTATTATTTTTCACCAAAATACAAATAAGAATTTGTTTAGATTACTCGATAAAATGCATGTGTTCAAGTAATGTTTAATGTTTCATTAAAATTTCTGAAATTTCTTAACTTAGAAATTTCGCGTCCATTCCTTGCATGGTTATCCCATTTTCTTTTGTCATCTTAGTAAATCCATCAATTTCGAGAATTTAAAAGAAACTTTGTATCAAAGCATGCGCTTGTAAACTGTTCTTGTTTTCGTACTTTCGGTAGGTTTCTGTTATTTACAGAATCTGAATTTAATAATAATGTAACATGGAAATAATCCAAACTTGTGCCTTTGAAATTCCGCGTTCAAATTTCTCACATTCTTTGAATTTTTTTCAAATCATTTTCAATCAAAGGTCATTTATTTGTAAGCAGTAGTATTAATTTAACTTGGATTTTGCAACTAACATCGTAGAAATGGGGTCCAGATCTCATTGAATATTTTATTAAATAGAAATTTTTCAAGTTGTTGACGAGATTGTGACCTCTATTTTTCCGAACATTCTTAAGTAATTACGCGATGTACCGATTTAAGTCAGGCCACTTCAAATTACAAATTTCCAGAACATTTTTGTAGTGCTAATAAATTGTGCGTAATCAATTTCAGAACTAATATAATATACCATACTAAAATTTCGACAAGAATATCAAAACTGCACATCTTGAAATAAAAGATGGGGTTCTGTGATGTCTGCTACCGATGTGGTAAGTGCCGATATTAGCAATAGTAAATAAATTCTAAGGTTGTTCTAATAAATTTCAGTTTCCACATTTTCATTACTCCGTGAAATTTCTGTCCACGTGTATTTAGAAATAATTCTACGCTTTTGAATTAATACATGTATTCCATTTGCCATATTCAGTTTTACACAGAACTTCGTACTAGACGTCATACAGTAACATTGTTAAATCATTTTGTTAAATGTGCAGAGCGTTTTAATAGTAATAATACAACTTTAGTAGTTTTCTGTAACCTAAACTTAAGTTTATTAGAGTAAAATTGGAAAGTATAGCATCAGTTCTGCTTTACAATACAGCTTTTAGTAAAGCCTGTTGTACTATTTCGAATTACTAATCACTTTTCCTCGTAATCTTTGTTTATAGTTGCGCCAATAGCTGCGAACTACCCTGCAGGTAATACCACGCAGGTTTTGTTTTTTTTTTACGAAATTTTTCATGAAATTGTCAATCGGCTAAGTTTAATTCGTAATTTTTTATAACTAGTCAACAAATTTGCGGCAATTCTTTGGTACGTTGTGCCCGTTCTCTTGTCAATAGCGCCGATTACGGTCGGTAAGTCTGTTAAATGTTCATTTAACTTTATATACTGTAATAATTTCCTTCTAACAAATCATTCGCAAATAACCTGTTCTTGAATGCGAAGAATGTTGCGTAAAAGTTTCCTAAAATTTGAAAGATTTGCACGCTTTAAGTACAAAACGTGTTCGAAGCTGTTAAACTACGCTCGTAGTAGTTTTTTCAAAACTTGCATAAACATGTGCGAGCTTTCGATTAAGCTTTTTCAAGATAATTTAATTTTTTGTGGATTAATTTGCCTCAATGTTTCTTTTCTTTTTTTGATTAGGTTTGCTCTATTTCGACGATTGTATCGCGCAACCCTACCTTACAATCTATCTAATAGTTTTTGGAGTTGGTCTGGCCTATTTGTCAATCTCCTGGCTTCCTTCATTATTCATAAAAAATGAATTACTCGTGGTTGATAACAATGGGCCGCCATCTTGCCTACCCTTGAGAATATTCAATTTGATCTGCTGCCTCTTTATGTTGGGATGGTTCATCCAAGGTAAATTTCTATCGAAGAATTCGTATCCAATGATAATCGATATTAATGTAGAATTGATTAAAAGATGGCGAACTCTTGACCCTTAATAGGTCAATTTTTTAATATTAATTTTGGCATAGACACTTGTTGTATCCGTGTCAACGCAAATGTAGGAAATGCACTTTACGTTGATGATGGCAGTCTCATCTTAAAATTGACTTCACAAGTCTATCGAAATAGGCTGGTTGGCAATGCCGAATTTCTTTCTTTGACTCAACGATGAACCTCCTAAGATGGCTGCCAATTTCCAACTCTTGTCCTGGTTTTTAGTTGCCTTTTCTATTTTCAATGCGTTCAATTTGTTAAATTCACCGAAATTTTTAAAAAGCATCGACTTGTCAAATTCTATCGCAAATTTTAATAAATTGTCAAATCAAACTAGTTGTCTGTGAAAAAATTGACGGCACAACTTAAGAAGAGTTCACCGTCTACAAAGGAAGGAACTGAGAAACAGTGTTGCTGCTTGTTCTTGGAAACCAACTTGTGTTCTTAAATAAGTTGATTTCCTGAAATCTAGATTAACTTGTGTAATTTCCATAAGTTTGCTTTCCACTGTGGGTTCCTACCTTGAAGCTAAGCTCCACACTGGAGGAAACTGAGAAACTTTATTGCTACTTGTTCTTGGAAACAAATTTGTGTTCTTAAATAAGTTTGTTTCCAGAAGCAAGTGACAAAAACAATCCCTGTTTTGTTCCAGTGTGGACTTTACCATTAAGGTAAGAACACAATGGAAACTTCAAACTAAACTTTGTTTCCGAACTTAGAAACTTCGGATTCCAGTTTCGGAAACCGAGTTTCAGTTTGTTCTAGGTGTGTTCCCGCTTTGACACACAGATGCTGTCGGATTAAAAATTCCCCTAAATGTTTAATGCTTTCTCTCGAGTTGCTTGTTTGGTTATTTAACTCGCAAAATTCATTTAAGGTTCTACCCAAGTAATTCTCTTTCGTTTTTTAGGATCAATTTGGGTGTTCTCGCTCGAGTATTCGGACTACAAAAACAGTACCAGTCCAGTGTTCTGCGACTATGTCGTCTACAGGTTCTCCAACGATTTCACCGTCATCATGATTTTTATCATCGCGATTTTGGTTCCATCATATTGCTTCGCACTAACGATAACGTAATTCTCAATGAAATTCAGTCCAATTACATTTTTCCACTTATGAAATTATTTACTTATTACTTATTTCAGGACGTGCGTGATTACCAGACTTCCTGAACGAAAACGACAAACCCTTGTGGAAGAGTCTAGAATCGAATTTCCTGATGAACAAGAGCCTATAATCGAATTGCCTATTGGGGAATAACAACTGCATGATTACAGCGTTAGTAACAACTTCTGACAGCGAGTTTAACACGTTTTTTAAACATGTCGGAGAACGTGTTATATAATTGGATTGTGTAGCGTGGCTACACAATCTTAAAAAAATCATCGCCAGTTAATTTAAAACATTTTAAAAATTCATTAGTACTGAACTTTGAAATTTGTCCCGAGGTATGAATTCAAAACTTAAGCTATACTAGTTTTCCTGCATCGTGGAAATAAAATATTGCTTATATTTTTATTAAAATAAACCCTTAGGAGTATTTACAATTACGAAATAGGGTTTTAAGACTGTCTTAAATGACGTTATTAAATTAGTTTAAAACTTGTATTTATAATATGTATAGTTTTTAATCTATAGCAGCTAGCCTACATTGACTAAATTTTTGTAATTCGTATGTGAAGATTCTCTTGCATGTAATACGTTCTCGATAGATTTTAACAACTCGAATCACTAATTAAGCACAGAGGGGAATATTGATTAGATTCTTGAAAAATCAAATCATTATTCGGTCTGTATATAATCAGTTAAACTCGCAGAGTTTTAACAGATTGTGGATAATCAATTCCCCGAAAGTAAGTGTCATAAAAATCATCTGCAATTTGTTGTTCCTTGAAACTACTCTCGTAATCTGAAATCGTTTCGTATCTTATCTTCTCAATGATGTTTCCATGAAATGTTCGTTGCCATTTCATTTTTAATGTTATTAAAATTGTTTTTGTAACTTAATGTTGCGATGTTACTGAGTATACGGTTATTTAATAGGCTGTCATCGATTAATATATGGTTAGTAGGAATTGTGGTCTAACGTAAGTAACACATTTTTTAAAATATCAGATTGGGAGGGCGAGTTTACTAAATCTGGAATTAAGCAGCCGCGCCGTTATAAACAATCGGGAATGCTATCATTTTATTGAGAAAAAACTCAGTAAATCAAATGCATTAAAACATGAACGCAATGACATTGAGTCTTTGACAGTTTTGCTGGCTGCGTGATAACTTTAATAACTACGTGATAATCTTTTTAGTTTCAACTGTTATATGCGCCACTTTCAGACTATTTTTCTATCAATATTTTAGAAATATTCGTACAACGATGGACCAACCGGGCATTCCTAATCAAACACCTATTGAAACTCGAGATTCTGGCAAGTGAAAATTACCATTTTTGTCATGTTATAAAGTGTCGAAAAGCAGCATTTTGTCTTAGGTTTAGTGTGACCACAAACGGCGCCACCGGGCATCTGCCAGTTCGCCATCAATTATGTGATTATTATTATTTTAATTCATAGCACCGAGTCCACTATCTTCAAAACCTAACCGAAACTGGTTTTCTCTATCCAATTATAAATTTGACACATCCCTAGAGGCAGGAAGCCGACATGGTAGGTAATGCTTTGGGGATTCACTTAATTAATTAATCACGTGTCTTCTTATGTACTGTATATACTTGTACTGAAAAATTTGACTGAAATGGATTTATAAAGATTGAAACACACGTACTCGAAAGGGTCCAGTTATGGGAACCGTTTGATATTTGTTTTAAGACCATATAAAAGCATGACTCGATTGGTATTAATGTAGGCTACATGTATTGTACAGTATATTTTGGTATCGAAATAAATGCTTAACATTAATGGTTATTCTTTATTTACATAAGGTGATGCACGGAAAGTGACACTCGTAAATAAAATGAAAACAAAGTAACATGTAGACATATGTAATCGGCTTCTTTGAGATAAAATTAATTCCCTCAACCACAAAAAGGGCTTAACCAAATGTTTATTTTTTGCGATGGATACAAATCAGAGCAAGGTAGAGGTTGCCATTGAAGAAAATGATCTTGACGTGGAATTGATCTGTACGTCATTAATTTGTATTAAAATAAATACTGGAGTTTTTATTACCCTTTATACCAAACATATTTGTTAGAATAGTTTCTATCAAATGCTTTGGTTTAATTTTATTTAAAAATGTCACTTTCCGTGCCTCACCCTGTACTTGGATATACAGTACATTTCCACGCATACATGTAGATTTAATTCATATTTAATTAATAACGTATAGGTCTTAATTTAAATAAGCCTGATATGGACCAAGTTATACAAATATGAGCATTGCGTCTAATTTTGATTTTTTTTTTTTTACAGTTGCCTTTGAAATGATGTTTATTTTGCTGTTGTTTTATCTCTCCTTGGCGCAAATCGTAATTGGTAATTTATTTATTTAATTTGTACAAGGTAGATACAAATATTAATAAAAACAATACCGGTTTCCAGTTGTTTTATAGTTGAGAACTTTAATAATATTACAAATTCTTTTAAAATCATTACGTGAAAGTACATGTAATTCGAAATGGAACATAAAATAACATTCACATTCGTGCAGTAATTTTGAAAACTAATTTATTGTATTATTCCTTTCATACTTGATTTTTTTTAAAATAACATTCTATTAATATCTTTATTAGGTGCTTTTAATATCGACAGTTGTACAGTCGAGCCATTTATTCCTATATCTCTGATCGTATCTGGATGTTTCATCTTCTGTAAAGTGGCCACATATTGCTACATTTTCCTCAATAATAACCAGAAGAAGAAGAGCTCGTTTTATCTACAATCATTTGATTGGCTTTTAGTGCATGTCATCATTTTGTGGACAGTTATAGGTAAGGTTTATTAATATATTATGTACCATGTCGGTACAAATAATAACATATATTATGTATATTGTAGTGAAAAACATCGGTCATTTTCGGTGAGAAAGCGAGTAGCAACAGTATTTAAGCTATCTTGTTTTTCAGAAATGGACGATTTATAATAAATAAAAATACAAAATTAAACGTGAAACTAACCTTAGTTGTGCTTTTGCAATTTGTATAAGTATGCATTTTAAAACATTTTACGGTTTGTATAATTTTGTTGAAATGTAGTAAAATGTAAAAATATATTTTGGGGAAAGAAAAATAGCGGAATTTGTGTCAATCGAAAGTGGATTCTTATAATTTCTTGTGAGTTTAAGAATCAATTGATAAATACATGTACTAGTATGTATATGGTCCATTAATCTTCAATTTCTGAAAAGCAAGTTAACTGAAATACATTAGTATTGTTGCTTGCTTTTTTTATGTTTTACTATGCAATCGTCATGTCACTAATACGTTATTTTTTAACACAAATTTAAGGTTTTACCTGGACAATTCTTGCGGGGGAACCTGAATTAAATGACGTTTTCAGTCCGAAGTATTGCGATAAATTTGTTTACATCTTGGCCTTAATCAGTTACACCGCATTATTGGCTGCCATGGCAGCTGTTCTTTCTTTCGGTGTGATAGTCACGACATTTTATGCAATTTTTCGTCGTAAATCGCTCATGCTTTGGTGGGGACGCATGGTCAAGAGCTTTAGTAATATACTCGGCGAAATGAACTAAAATAACTACAATTAAAATACTACTCTTTATAGCGACAAAACATACGGCAACTGCTTCGTTGTTACGACGAACATAAATCAAATGTCAACTATAGAAACTTGGGAAAATACCGAGTTTTGATTAATAATTAAAAATCAAAACTTTGTTTCCTCCGGTTTGAGTTTTCAATTTAATTCGTTTGTTTTTAAATGAATTGAAAACAGGCGGGTTTTTTACAGAAATCTACGTAAAACAAAAATTACATGCTGCAGACATAAAAATATTTCCAAAATAATAAGTGAAACGAAACTTGAGCTAAGATTTTATAATTTGCATACAAGTACGAATTTAACAAATTCGATAGTGTATTGAAATTTTGTTTTTTGGTAATGTTTTTGTTGAAATGTAGTAAAATGTGCCAATATATTTTAGAAATACAATTGCAAATTCTGTCAATCGAGAGTGGATTCTTATAATTTTTGTGAGTTTTACAGCACAG
The DNA here is from genome assembly GCA_034697705.1 of Ommatoiulus sabulosus. Lineage (NCBI taxonomy): Eukaryota > Metazoa > Arthropoda > Diplopoda > Julida > Julidae > Ommatoiulus > Ommatoiulus sabulosus. The sequence goes on along the minus strand of JAQGAO010006690.1, from coordinate 2,953 downwards.
CACAGCACAGCACAGTTTTATATATCTTTACATTAATATAAGATGAATTTATCATTTCCGACGCTTTCGTTGGATATTTTTATTTTGCCAGTTAGTAAATATTTATTACCTCAATGAGTGTCATTGAACAGGTTCAAGGTTTCACTCGTTTAAAGCCATCACAATTGTAAGTAATTGTTTTTAAGAATATATACAGTTATGGTATCGAATTATCTGAAGTAGTTTTTAACATATTACTTTAATTAAACTATTGGTTCTTTCTGCAGATAAGACCTTTCAGTACAATTTATAACATTTACAATATTGTCAATATTGTTGCCACTCACTCATCTATTCTCTCAATTTTGTTAAATTAATTTATTTTATGATGAAGCTTCTGGGCACAATTTCCTAATTTTATTGAATTTAATTTCTCTTAGTGGTGTTATGGCAATTTTCATCCAAATTTGAATTATGCTCAATAAACGAAGCAAGCATAGAAAAAAGTTAGTCCAAATTTAACACATCAATCACTTGACCATAACAAGTAATTAACTTTGGACTTGGTGATTGTACCTCAAAACAATGAGTCTTAGTATCCAGTTAACACATATCTACTGCGTAATTTCATAGCTTTTGCTTTTTAAGTAAGCATGTAAATGATATCACGAATTTCATCCCAGTCATGTTTTTTCTTCATAAATTGTAAAGTAATTTTAATACAAATCAAGCGCAAATTATGTCTAATTAAAGAATGGAACAACGATTGTTTTATGAATAGCAATACGAGATATATGTGTAAAGTTTTATGATTAAAATAATTTTCGAACTATTGTGATACAAAACTGATACGTGATAAAATTGGAAGTTTGGAGAATCGCACAGGAATAAGAATTGGTATGGGAAGAACTGCAATTTTAAAACTAATTGGATTTCTTTGGATATGGACATGTTGAAACCCAACATTTAACGTATACAAAAAAACCTAACGAAGTTTGACACTTCGTTAGTCGGTTTCAATACATTATTCGAATCTGTAAGTTACAATTTATATAGAGTACTGTAAACTATTACCTCTCGCTTAAGTAATAATAAAATAATCAGTTAATCCATGAAGGTTCAACGAAGCCGACATAATAATCTTGATAACACATCTTCAACGAAACGTTTATTGTGAAATAACGCAGTTATCATTCCTGGAAATTTCGACAATGTCTTTCGATTAGCGTTAGATTTTTCGGGATATCTCGGCTAGGTAAGTTTTGTATTTTCTGCTTTCCCAAGCGTGGTAATTGCGTGTTTACGCAGTACAATTTATAAATATGTTTGATTTTTTAACGTAAATTGCGTTTTTCTTTATTTGTAGCACGTTGTTAGGCTACGTGAACAACCATGGAAGAAGTAATCTTTCATAACTCCGTTGCACATCCTATTAACTTTCCAGGTATGTTTATTTACCAATTTGTTTACGTTTTTTACCATTTCTTCAACGTTGTAAGGAATGTTAAACGTTTATACTTTATTAGTTTAAAAATAATTCAATACGAAATAAATGCTTATGAATTCATTTATTCGAGTTAGCATTGCAATAATTTGAAGATAAAAAAAAGTTGTGTAAGTTTCAACGGGTTGAAAGGATTAATTATAAAGTTTGAAAATACATTATATTGTGTTTATTTTATCTGCTAGATTCAAACTTACCTCCGGTAACCGCAGTGGAAAATGCCGTGCCACCAGCGCCACCTGAACCACAAACAAATTGGTTTTTTTACAGAAAGCAGTTCATGAAGCCTACAAAAATGCATGGTATGAAATACACATCGATAAAATTTGGTAAACCTAACCTCCCTTACATGTTGTTTCAATTTCTTAAACAGTTTTCTTGGAATTTTCAATGTATTGGCTGTTTTTTCTCATTTCCATCGCGCAGATTGTAGTCGGTAAGGTCAATATTTTAACGTTTACTTTATTAATTATATAAGCTATGCATGAAGAGTTTCGGGAAACATTTTGCTAAAAAGTTTGTTTCCTCAATGTATGGAGACTTTTGGGGCGCCCATAAAACAAACAAAAAATAACTAAAATTATATTTGATTTTAAAAATTATCTCATATTGTCGTTTTCATTGATTCTCATTTTTGTATTGTATATTAATCATTTTTGCCTATCATGTTTTCGAATAGATTTGCGTGTCAGATTATCACGTTTATTCTTTCCAAATAGTTAATGTCGCTTCATGATCACCCAAATGTTTAATTATGAAAAGATGACCGATGACGTACAAGAGCTTATTTTAGATAAAAAAAATTTGACTAACGTTTTGGCTCAATGTTTGACACTATATGTGCTGGTCTAGTGCTGCCAGTTTGTATTCGAAAAAGGTTAAAAATTGTGCAAATTTATCCTCAGAAAAAGTTGAAAATTGTGCAAATTTGTCCTCGTAAAAGGTCAAAGTGCTTGAATCCTGTAATTTTGGCCTTTGTGTATTTGGGCAATTCGTAAATTACGTGACTACAAAGTCCCGGGTGGCCGGGCCCCCTGATCTACCCCGGGCCCGGGAGCAATGCTCCCTCTGCACCCCCCTATCCCTGGGCCTGCATGCATGCACTTACCGTTCTCTCCATCTTCAAGTTGTTGAAATTTAAACAAATTGATACACGAGTCTTCTTCAATTTTCCACAGCTAATTTGGCTCAACGAAAATTGAAGATTCGTTATATTGATAACTTACCTTATTGATACATGTAGATGTAGTACCTTTTTCAGTCTAGCTCACTATATGTTATCCACAGTACCTTACCTTATTTGATCTTGAAAATATTCTAATTTTTAGAAGTGAAACAGTTAAGGATCATCCATAAAGGACGTCCTGTATTTTTCCGGGTTTTTAGACCCCTCCCCCCCATCTTCCCTGTCCGGCCAAAACGAACTCTTTTTCCTCCATATAAAGGGGCAGTAATGAATTTAATAGCTGA